>LPNX010121326.1:524173-761661 GCA_001517045.1 Pseudotsuga menziesii
GGGGATAAAACGTTTCATTGGCATGCTAAATACGATAGGATAGAATAAGAAGAGGTAATTAAGGGTGGTCAAAAGAGGCCATTTTCGGGCCCAATATCTCCCCCCAACTGTCCTGTTGCATGTCCTCATGCAACAAACTCCACTATTCTGAATCTGAATCTTGTACTGGGCTCTATTTGTGAAGAGAGGAGAAGTTGTAGGGAAACTCAGGAACTCCTTCTTTTTCTACGAACCCTTTGTGAGACCCCCAATATCTCCAGCATCGCTGCTCCTCTGCCTTGGTTAGTGAGAAGTCCACCCTACATGGTTTTTTCAGCCACCATATGATGGGAAATTTATATTTCAAACCCAACCAATTAGCCCCACATTCCCTGATACATCCAACATAGCCCTCGACCCTGGAAAGTTCCTGTTCAAAATTCATAAAACAATAGGGGTCTCTGCTCCTAAGTATAGGAGAGGAAACCTGCCATATGTGCTTACTTCCTTCCAATGCTACTTGTTGGTGTATATAAATATGGTTGGTACAAGTAGAAATCACTTCCCCCTGAAGTTCCATTATATGCAGAGTCTGGATGGGACATGAAAGCAAACTCCTATATTGAGCAAGAAGAATACCAGGATTCTGAGGCTCACTTCGAACCCATAGGTTAAAGTGACATTCATTGTGAGAAAAGGTTTCAAAAGACCTTTCCCACTTAGCATGATTGCTCACAAAATAAGCAAAATCCCTCAACTAAACATCCCCTGAAAAAGGGACAAGATTTGAATGGCGGTCCAGAGGGCAAGCCATCTCATGCAAATATAATTCACACAGCAAATTTTGATCTTCAAAATTACTTCTAGAAAATGTTTCCAAAATTTTTGCTGAGGTCGTTATCTCAAATGACCTCCCTTCTTTTACAGCTCTCAACTTAAACCAAACAAACTGTTCAAATAGGAAAACGGGGTAAGAGGAAGAAGGTACCCTAGTGCCCAGGAGTTTATGAGAGAGAGCATACATCTTCTCTTTTTCCTTCTGCATAGACTGAAACTTTTTCATCTCCCTTAAATTGCTCTATAGCTCTTCCTCTCGAATTCTCTGGGTCATACGTTCTTCTGCCCATTTCTCTTCCAATCCCATGATAATATTTTTATGCTCAGTAAGAGAAATTATCCCTCCTTGGTATTCATCCACTGGTCTCTTCCATTTTATTACCTCCATTCTCAGAATTGAGACTTCTGCTGTAAGGTTCATGATTTCTTCTTTATGATGTTCCTCCTTATCCGAATCTAGGTCGATGAAATTTATAAGGGGATCAATCCACACCTTGTTGCCTGATGTGCCACATTGGACACCTTGCACATCTAAAGCTATCTTGGGAGTTGCTGGTTCTTGTGTGGTAGTAACCTTTTCTGGACTTTCTTCGGCAACAGCATCCACCCCTCCTAGAGACACTGGTTCTTGTGTAACAACATCTTCTTTCTAAGGTTCTCTCTTGGTGATTTCGGTAGCTGACTGTGAGGATGTTGGTTCTTATGGAGCAAATTCCTCCCAAATTTTAATTCCATGTTCTATCTGATTATCAGCCGTTGTCTCAGCCAGAGGCTGTGAGGCTACTGGTTCTTGTGGAGTAGAGCCCTATTCTTCTTTGTCCTCTTGCTGCTGAGATTGGATGTCTTCTTCAATGCATAACTGCTCCTCAAGGATTTTAATATCACCTGAGGATTGTGTTTGGACTTGTTCATCTTCACTCCAATGCATATCGGGAATGACATCCACTTCAAGGTTATTTTCTTGTTGCATTTCAAGAGTCCTTACTGCAACCTCCAAGGATGTTGGTTCTTATGTGACAACATCATGGCTCACTTATTCATCTCCCTGCTGTTGTGGGTCCTCTTCTATGATTTTTGTGTCATGGGACCATTCTATAGTTGTAGTACATAATTATTTATTAAACTTTAGAGTGCCCTTTATCCCAGGTTCTCCTCCCATCTAGTTAGCCACTTGGACAAGCACATTCAGGGATGTTGGTTCTTGTGTGGCAGCACCCCATTCAATCTCATCATTTCCCTACTATTGTGGTTCCACTTCTATAATTTCTGTGTCATGGGAGGACTCTGGGGTCATAGTGCAATCTTCATCCCCACAATTAGGAATAACTTCATACCTTGGTTCTGTTACCACCTAAGTTGTAATTAGTGGTTTTTATCAAGTGAGCCCGGTGAACCGGACAGGGCTAACTTGTTCGGACTTCAAAAAGTCCTTTGGAAGTACTTATGGGAAGTGCTTGTTGTACTATATCACATGTTCATACCCCATGAGGGAATTGTAATAAATTTTCTAGCATGATAGTGTATGTAAAAGACTCGGTCTCTTAGACTTTATTTGTCAATCCGATCAGGCCAGGGTGTTTTTTCCCTTGGTTATTATTGGTTGGTGAACAAACGACTGATAATTTCTGAGTTTTTCACTCCATACCTCCAAAGTTGGGGTGGTCGGCTTGGCATTTAGGCCTATTGAGGTTATTAGAGTCTATGTGTCAATGTATAAACATGCTAGACATCATTTTTGAGTCATATGAACATGTCTAAGTCCCCCTAGGTGTTTTTCAATTTTTCAATTTTTTAGTTTTTTCAGTGTTTTTTATTAAAATTTAATTTTTCCAAAACTTAGGCTATTTTTTAATAGTTTAATTGGAAAAATTGATTTTGTAATAAAAGTGGGCCAAATAATCAGTTTCAGTCATGTAGGTGCTCATTTTCAAGCTTAGAGCACCATGTAAACCCATGGACCCACTGTTTCCTAGTTTTGAGTGATTTTCCATCACTCAGGTCAGAAAGCCCCAAAAATCAATTATTTGATTATTTTAATTAATAAATTGATGAATAATGGAGCAAATCCAAAATCATAAATCAATGGATTCTCAGCCGATTTGATTGAAATTAGTCAGATCCGAAGCAGATTGACTGGATCTGACAAATCCTTGACTGAAGGAGGTGATCAAATCAGATCCAGAGTTGATATTGAGCATCCTTTATGAGGAATTTTTCCCTCCCTCTCTCCTCAACACGTTTTTGGCTCGACTGGATGATTTTTGGTGGATTCTTCAGTCAACAGGTTGAGGTGTCAGTCAGATCAGCCCCCCTATTGATAGTTGCACTCAGTGAGACTCAGATCTGGCTCAGCTAGACACAGATCAGGCATTGATGGACTCTCCATCAGTTGATTTCACTTGATTCCATGAGTAATTGCGCCCCCCCTGGGTTGGATGGCCTGTAAATTGTATATATCCAGGCATAGCCTCCTCTTCCAAGCTAGTTAGAACTGGGATTAAGGTGCTGCTGCTATTGTATTATTGTTATTCTCATTTGAAATAAAGAAAATCTTTGGAGGCAATACGGTGTGGTGCCATTACATGTGTGGATGATTATTGCCATTGTTTTACTGAGGTAACCTGTATCTGTGGTCATTTTTTGCTATTTTCTTGTAGATCTGTGGTTAAGATTGGTAATTAGCTTATTACAATCTTGATAGGAAAGGTGTTGTTCAATAAGTTTATTGACTATCACTCTCCTTTGATGCATGTTTAGAGATCTAGATTTAGCATGTCCTATAAGCTTGTATGCATGTTATCTTGAATCTCTTTGTATGTACTAATCGGATCTCACAAGTTTCTTGGCAAGTTCTTTGATTTCAGCTGAGTTGCAGGTTCATACTTTGGAGAGGATGCTGATCTATTTTGCTTCTTCATTCTATTCAAAACATTTCAAAGTCATAGTCCCTCGGCATTCCACCTAAAAGCTCTACTGTGGATCTTCAAGGAAACCAACACTCTTTCTCTCTCTTCCTCCTTGAAAAATTATTAAACTTTCCTCAAGCTGGTTACTTTAAGTTTTCTATTTAAATATGATATATATCATAAATAAAATCATACATAGATCTAATTATCAATATCCCTTCAATTTTCTAGATCTTAGTTTCATTGTGCACATAAACTTCAAATTCAAGATATCTAGCTAAAATTGCCTTAGTTTCGAAAGTAGTTTATTGAAAAATTCATAGCTTGCTGTTAAGGTAGTTTCATTTGTTATTCAATAATTTCAATATTCTGCAATATCAGTTCTTTTAATTGGCTACACAAAAATCAAGCCAAGATCCCAAGGAAAGCTTGCTTTCCTTGGTTCCTTTTTCGTCGGTTTAGCTAGTTTAATTTGATTAATTTTTGAGATAAAGTAGGCTGACCCAAAGGTACTCTTAAAGTGCTTTGGGGAATTTGTTATTCTAATTTGCTCACTATCATTTAGCATTTCTGACAGAGAATAAAGGAAGCTGCTGTCCAAAGTGGCTTTGGAGCGCTCAAATCCCCCCAGGGGTCTCTCTTTTGTCACATAATTTGTAATTTTTTTTGTATAAACTGTAATATCTTGGTTTCAGCCTGTATAAGGACCAAGAAAGCTCTGTTTTATCAGTTCTTTGATATTGTAACCTTTGTAATAAAATCATCCTTTGAATAGGCTCTTTCGAGCCCATTCCCCATCCCCCCTGGGGGGGTTCGCGTCGGTGCCATTTTCGTCGTTTTTTTGCTTATTTCATTTTTACTAGAATTGATATGATTTGAAGGGTAGTTTATTTGATCTTGTTGTTAATTCCATATTCCATATATTACTTTCAAAAGTAATCATAATACTTACCCCACGATTTCCCGAGTGACCCGAAAGGGGAAAGAGATTCGTGGTAGGATTAATCAGAAAACCACATTTGTGTAGTTGTGTTATTTTCTCATCTTTTGTTTATAAAAATTTTCAAATTAACCCCTCCTTGATTCCCCGATTGAGATCCACTTGGATCGAAAGAGGTTCTTGGAGGATTTTCTTTTAAGCAAGAACACATCTTTTAAAACTTATTAAAATTTACAAGACTCCAGTGTGTATGCTCTGCACTTGGCTGCGGTTCGTCCGATCAGTCAAGCTGTATCAAAAGCACTTGGGTGAATAGCATAATTAGGACTCACCTTCCCCAATTAACAAACCATCAGGTGAAAATCCAACACCTCGATCAAACCTTTATGGTGGCAAAATACCCAAAGGAAGCGGGAACCTACTGAAAAGTGACCTCGGGGCACCGATATTTGTCACACCCTAACGGGTGCGTTACGAACACAGCCCCAGAAACTCCATTTCAACCCACATATTCCTTGCGGGTAGCCGTATAGGCTTTGTTTTGGACATACTCCAAGTACTCTCGGGTATATCTGGAGTCCCCCTTTAGCCTAATTTAATCAATTCATACTTCATTTTTAACTTAAAACATACCAAGATGCAATCGCAAAACATTTATTCCAAACACATGCAAGCACACTGATCTCTTTTGACTCCATTTTTAAGGCACTGGTGTTTTTTGCTTCATATATATATTGTGTATCAACTTTGTTCTTTCATGTCTATCTTCGTATCTTGTCATCTTGATTGTTTATAGTTAAAATATTCAAACTCCTAAATAACTGATTCGATACAACATCATTACACTAAGAAATCATCCTTAGTAACTTAATAGGGTCTACCCCCCTTGGCTTCGTTAGGAGTTGAGCCTAAACAGAGGAGTCAAGAACAAGGTGACAGCCTTGACTCGAGACTTGCCCCCAAGGACACACCGAGTGGCTTGAATATTTCTACCACGTGACCCAGGTGTATGAAAAGGCGGCAACACTTTTTGGCGCCGTTGCCGGGGATAAATATTTTTATTCCCGAGTACGACTTAGCTTAACTTTTTTCTAAACAACTAAAAAGATAAAAAAAAAAACTTTTGATTGATCTAGTATTTAAAAAACATAAAAATTAAAACTCGATCCATCTGGCAACTCCACTGTCTAACATCCCTTCAAGAATTTCTACCCGAAGAAACCATCGACAATTATTCAATCCTCTCCCTGATCCCGAAAGGTTTATTAGGGAAATATTGAATAGGCAGACTTCTCGTAGAAACCTTGAGGATTTAGGAGACCAATCCATCTCAGATATCCATCACATATTTGTAGAGAGTCATGTTCACTAATCTCAAGAAATGATGGAATTTTACAAACCCCTTGATTTTTCTCAAATAGCAGGTGCTCCTCATAACATTCTGAAAGATGCTATCAAGAAGCTCCCCCGATTCGAGGGAAATAATGCTACCACTACCAGGACTCATCTCCGAAAGTTTGAAAGGCACCTAGTTAGTTACTGTGATGATGTTGCCTCTAACCATGAAGATATCAAAATGAAGCTCTTTGCTTTATCCTTAGAGGATGATGCTACGGAATGGTATGAAAACCTTGGTGATGATTCATAAAAAACCCTTAATGAATTCCTAGCGGGTTTTAAGAAGAGATGGGGGGAAAAGAAAGAACCAAGACATTTTCTTGCTGCCCTCCATAACATAAAGAAGATGGAGAATGAAACCATTGATGAATTTAATACTAAGTTCAGGCGTGTGGTTGCGGAATTCCCTAGAGAAATCAAGCCAAAGGATGCCTCCATCCTCATATATTACATCGAAGCTTTCACCGGTGATTTGAGGTACCAATTAAGGGATAAAGATTTGGTCGATCTAAAAACTGCTCAAGATCTGGCCGAGAAAATAGAAAGGAATATGCAATCTTCGGGCAAGTCCAACATTCCGGGTTACACTAGGGGAAACACTTCATACAATGAAGAAAAGGGAAAATCCTTTGAATCAGAAGAAAAGGGAACCTCTAAAGACCCCATGGAAAAGATAGCTAGCATGTTTGAAAAAGTGATGACTAGTCAGGACCAATTCATGACAAACCAATCTATGCAAATGAATAAAATCCAGAACAGAATAACCACACTGGAAAGAAATAATGGACCTAGGAATTTTCAGCCAAAACAGAATCAAGTGTATCAAAAGAAGTTTCCTCAGCAAGAGCCTAGGATTCCAAACCAGTTAGACTCAACTAACCTCATAGATGAAGTAATTCCATGGTGTAGACGTTGTCATCAATTCCACCCAGAAAGCACTTGTTATGTTGTGAGTCATGTCATGGAACATGGACTTCCCGAGGTTAGTAATCAGGAAACAAATTTAAGGGATCCTGATCATATATAAATGGTAGGCCAGGCCTACCCTTTGTCACCATCCAAACAGTACAATCCTGAGGATGAAACCATTGCAGAATCTTATAGTGAAAATTATGATGAAAACTGTAATATACATGATGGGACTCCTATGTGTTCTCCTTATAATGATGACAGTCTGGAAGGTCTACTACCTTGTGACCTTTTCTCTGAAGAAGATGAGTATGAAAATGAGGACAAGTATAGCTTGGAGCATGATACAAGTGACGAAGATTCCCTTATCCCCGACAAAGATGTTGATGAGGAGTCCTAGACATTCATGGAAAATCCAGTCTATGACATGAATAAAGAGGAAAATAATGAACTAGAAACTTTTGATGGTTTTGTTGATTTTTCTGTCTATGACATATCTAAAGAAGAGAGCATGGACCATGTGGAAACTTTGATATGAAAAAGGAGCATGCAGTTTTTGCACATTAACAATCTGATACATATATCAATATCAGTAATGAAGACAAAGAGAACTCAATATCGGAACCTGATATCAGAAATGGGGAATCCATCACATTTAACATAGATGATCGTGATGACTATTGGTATTTTTGTGGATATCTTTTTAAGAATCCTATCTATGCTATACCCAGCGAGGGGAGTGTCTATTTAGAGATTTGTGGAAGTCCAATCTACTATAATTCCATAGAGGGAAGCATGAATCTGGAGATCTTGGAAAATCCTAGTATGGAAAAGCAGCATTCAAAACTCTTATATGATCATTCAGAGTCATATCATGCAAATCCGCACAAGGGTATCAGTAATGAAGATATGGAGAAGCAGTTTTGTGAAAAGATGGATGTGATGCAGTTATTAGAATATCAATCTCAACTATCATCTTCACATATAGAGTTTTCTCATGACTTGGATCTGCTTGGGGCTTATACAGTGAATTATCATCCGATAAGCCTTGATGATCAGTATCATGGTGTAGTCAATCTGCCTCATCATTCCAGTTTGTACATCAACCCTATCCAGTCTTGGATAGAAGCAACCTGCACAAGCACTTACCAGTTTGGGAGGAAGTTTGACTACGTTATTCATGCCTATGATTTCCCATCCATCCCGCCCCTTCTGGATCATCACGCAGGTTTTCATTTTCTGAATAAAGTATCCTTACTTTGGCTGGTAACCAAAGACAAGGAAAAAAAAAATTATGTCAATAAAATGCTTAGGTGGTTACATTGGATTTCTGATTACACTTAACCCTTTTTATATCATGCTTAGATTAGGAAAATAAGCTCTTTGAAAGAGAGCATTTACTTTCTGCATTTCTATTTTTAGCAATAATAAAACTTTGCTTCTTTTAGTTAGTTACATCTATTTTGTTTAAATAAATCAGCTTAATGGTTCATTTGGTTTTTCATAAAACTTGTGCTACCAAGGTTTTTCTTGTCAAGTTGAGATGTTTTTGCAGGGTATATAAACCAGAGATTCTGGTGTTCTCGTATCCTCTCCTTGCCTTAAAGACCAGATCGAGCACACGTCCCACAGTTGGAGCTAGAATGTTACCACCTAAGTTGTACTTAGTGGTTTTTATCAAGTGAGCCCGGTGAACCGGACAGGGCTAACTTGTTCGGACTTCAAAAAGACCTTTGGCAGTACTTCTGGGAAGTGCTTGTTGTACTATATCACATGTTCAAACCCCATGAGGGAATTGTAATAAATGTTCTAGCATGATAGTGTATGTAAAAGACTCGGTCTCTTAGACTTTATTTGTCAATCTGATCAGACCAGGGTGTTTTTTCCCTTGGTTATTATTGGTTGGTGAACAAACGACTGATAATTTCTGAGTTTTTCACTCCATACCTCCAAAGTTGGGGTGGTCGGCTTGGCATTTAGGCCTATTGAGGTTATTAGAGTCTATGTGTCAATGTATAAACATGCTAGACATCATTTTTGAGTCATATGAACATGTCTAAGTCCCCCTAGGTGTTTTTCAATTTTTCAATTTTTTAGTTTTTTCAGTGTTTTTTATTAAAATTTAATTTTTCCAAAACTTAGGATATTTTTTAGTAGTTTAATTGGAAAAATTGATTTTGTAATAAAAGTGGGCCAAATAATCAGTTTTAGTCATGTAGGTGCTCATTTTCAAGCTAAGAGCACCATGTAAACCCATGGACCCACTGTTTCCTAGTTTTGAGTGATTTTCCATCACTCAGGTCAGAAAGCCCCAAAAATCAATTATTTGATTATTTTAATTAATAAATTGATGAATAATGGAGCAAATCCAAAATCATAAATCAATGGATTCTCAGCCGATTTGATTGAAATCAGTCAGATCCGAAGCAGATTGACTGGATCTGACAAATCCTTCACTAAAGGAGGTGATCAAATCAGATCCAGAGTTGATATTGAGCATCCTTTATGAGGAATTTCGCCCTCCCTCTCTCCTCAACACGTTTTTGGTTCAATTGGATGATTTTTGGTGGATTCTTCAGTCAACAGGTTGAGGTGTCAGTCAGATCAGCCCCCCGATTGATAGTTGCACTCAGTGAGACTCAGATCTGGCTCAGCTAGACACAGATCAGGCATTGATGGACTCTCCATCAATTGATTTCACTTGATTCCATGAGTAATTGCGCCCCCCCTGGGTTGGATGGCCTGTAAATTGTATATATCCAGGCATAGCCTCCTCTTCCAAGCTAGTTAGAACTGGGATTGAGGTGCTGCTGCTATTGTATTATTGTTATTCTCATTTGAAATAAAGAAAAGCTTTGGAGGAAATACGGTGTGGTGCCATTACATGTGTGGATGATTATTGCCATTGTTTTACTGAGGTAACCTGTATCTGTGGTCATTTTTTGCTATTTTCTTGTAGATCTGTGGTTAAGATTGGTAATTAGCTTATTACAATCTTGATAGGAAAGGTGTTGTTCAATAAGTTTATTGACTATCACTCTCCTTTGATGCATTTTTAGAGATCTAGATTTAGCATGTCCTATAAGCTTATATGCATGTTATCTTGAATCTCTTTGTATGTACTAATCGGATCTCACAAGTTTCTTGGCAAGTTCTTTGATTTCAGCTGAGTTGCAGGTTCATACTTTGGAGAGGATGCTGATCTATTTTGCTTCTTCATTCTCTTCAAAACATTTCAAAGGCATAGTCCCTCGGCATTCCACCTAAAAGCTCTACTGTGGATCTTCAAGGAAACCAACACTCTTTCTCTCTCTTCCTCCTTTAAAAATGATTAAACTTTCCTCAAGCTGGTTACTTTAAGTTTTCTTTTTAAATCTGATCTATCTCATAAAGAAAATAATACATAGATCTAATTATCAAGATCCCTTCAATTTTCTAGATCTTAGTTTCATTGTGCACATAAACTTCAGATTCAAGAGATCTAGCTAAAATTGCCTTAGTTTCGCAATTAGTTTATTGAAAAATTCATAGCTTTCTGTTAAGGTAGTTTCATTTGCTATTCAATAATTTCAATTGTCTACAATATCAGTGATTTTAATTGGCTTCACAAACAGCAAGCCAATATCACAAGGAAATCTTGCTTTCCTTGGTTCCTTTTTCATCGGTTTAGCTAGTTTAATTTCATTAATTTTTGAGATAAAGTAGGCTGACCCAAAGGTACTCTTAAAGTGCTTTGGGGAATTTGTTATTCTAATTCGCTCGCTTTCATTTATGATTTCTGACAGAGAATAAAGGAAGCTGCTGTCCAAAGTGGCTTTGGAGCGCTCAAATCCCCCCAGGGGTCTCTCTTTTGTCACATAATTTGTAATTTTTTTTGTATAAACTGTAATATCTTGGTTTCAGCCTGTATAAGGACCAAGAAAGCTCTGTTTTATCAGTTCTTTGATATTGTAACCTTTGTAATAAAATCATCCTTTGAATAGGCTCTTTCGAGCCCATTCCCCATCCCCCCTGGGGGGATTCGCGTGAGTGCCATTTTCGTCATTTTTCTGCTTATTTCCTTTTTACTAGAATTGATATGATTTGTAGGGTAGTTTATTTGATCTTGTTGTTAATTCCATATTCCATATCTTACTTTCAAAAGTAATCATAATACTTACCCCACGATTTCCCGAGTGACTCGAAAGGGGAAAGAGATTCGTGGTAGGATTAATCAGAAAACCACATTTGTGTAGTTGTGTTATTTTCTCATCTTTTGTTTATAAGCATTTTAAAATTAACCCCTCCTTGATTCCCCGATTGAGATCCACTTGGATCGAAAGAGGTTCTTGGAGGCTTTTCTTTTAAGCAAGAACACATCTTTTAAAACTTATTAAAATTTACAAGACTCCAGTGTGTATGCTCTGCACTTGGCTGCGGTTTGTCCGATCAGTCAAGCTGTATCAAAATCACTTGGGTGACTAGCATAATTAGGACTCACCTTCCCCAATTAACAAACCATCAGGTGAAAATCCAACACCTCGATCAAACCTTTACGGTGGCAAAATACCCAAAGGAAGTGGGAACCTACTGAAAAGTGACCTCGGGGCGCCAATATCTATCACACCCTAATGGGTGCATTATGACCACAGCCCCAGAGACTCCATTTCAGCCCACATATTCCTTGCGGGTAGCCGTATAGGCTTTGTTTTGGACATACTCCAAGTACTCTCGGGTATATCTGGAGTCCCCTTTAGCCTAATTTAATCAATTCATACTTCATTTTTAACTTAAAACATACCAAGATGCAATCGCAAAACATTTATTCCAAACACATGCAAGAACACTGATCTCTTTTGACTCCATTTTTAAGGCACCGGTCTTTTTTGCTTCATATATATATTGTGTATCAACTTTGTGCTTTCGTGTGTATCTTCGTATCTTGTCATCTTGATTGTTTATAGTTAAAATATTCAAACTCCTAAATAACTGATTCAGTACAACATCATTACACTAAAAAATCATCCTTAGTAACTTAATAGGGTCTACCCCCCTTGGCTTCGTTAGGAGTTGAGCCTAAATGGAGGAGTCAAGAACAAGGTGACAGCCTTGACTCAAGACTTGCCCCCAAGGACACACCGAGTGGCTTGAAGATTTCTGCCACATGACCCAGGTGTGTGAAAAGGCAGCAACAGGTTCCTCTGTCCCAGAGTTAGTGGCAACTTCAGCAAGAATATTCAAAGATGCTAGTTCTTGTGTGACAGCATCTTCTTTCTCTGGAACTTCCTCCATTGCAGGTGTATATTGTTGTGTTGTAAAGGCACAGATTACAATCGTGTGGCCTGCTTCCTTAAATATTTCTCCACAGGTAGGACAGACCACTCTTTCTTCCTCATTGCCATGCTCGGTAGAATTTGGTCCCTCCAATTGGTCTGTAGCCTCCACCAATGTGTGCAGTTTCCTTTCACCCTGTTTGTTGCATGCTTCTTTCCAATTTTCCAATTTTGTTCTAAGTGTTTGGACCTCCTCTTTTAATAGCCTATTTTCAAACAGAAGTCCTTCAATTTGGGGTTCTTCTTCGACTGGCCCTTGTGGGGCATCAATTGGCCTGGGTTCAAGAGTGGGGAACTCAATTTGTGCTTCTAAGGTTGCCCATATTTTCCTTGCTTCTTCTGCTGTTGCAACCGACCTGTTTCTTTTCCTTCTTATTGATGGGGCTATCTTAATTTTGTCATTTGATCTCTTCCTTTTCTATTGTGGTGCTGGAATATCTGGATTCATAGCTGAGGTAGAAGGAATGTTCCCAGTTCCAGCATTTTCTTGTTCCTCGGGCTATTCTTCCTCAATCAAAGTTCCTCCCCACTTGGGTGAGGATTCAATAGTCACCAGCTCAATATTTTCTTCCATTGCCATGGCTCTGTCATCTTCAGGTTCAATTGTCACAGCATTTAGTGCTGCTCCAATTTCACCCTCTGTTGTCAGAGTTACCCTGTTATTTGGGTCTTCCACAGGTTTTTTATGTACATTTTCTCTCAATTGTTCTGTTTGTGCCCCTGGTTGATCCTCTAATAAAATTTCATCTCCCCCCCAACTATATTAGAGGGGCTCTGGTCCTCCTTTTGTGCTTCATGTCCCCCCAACTATGGATGGACCTGCTCTTCTTCTATTGGGACACCAGGAAAAGGAGCGGGTTCCTGAACTTGAGCTGTAAATTTCTCCCAGGTTATATTGTGTTAAGCAAGGGTCCTTAAGATAATTAATTTAATAAGGCCATGGTGGGTCAGTGAGGCGAGTGGATGCTTGGAAGTTTGAACAAACCCCGCCATATGATGCAAATCATTAAGCAAATAATATGGAATATTTAACAGAATCCTATGGCGGAGATGAGATAGTAAAGGGAGTTCATAATTATAAACGGTTTGGTACCTACCTTCACAAGTGATATATTTCTTGATAAAAACAGTGACTTGATTCCATGGTGGTGGCAATGACTGTAGTACTATCCCCCTTTTTGTCATGTGAACCTACTCCCACTCTATTAGAAAGTCCTGTAATGCTGTAGTAGTGGGGACTCAACATCCAAACCTAACCCTTCCCACCTGAGGAATACCAGTGAACTTAGCTATAATAGCCTCAGAAACTTCAATGCGCAACCCCCAAACCTCTGAGTGATTTTTTGTGAGGTTCAAATAAAAATGTAAGGCTTCTTCACGGTTAAATCCATCTAGACGTTTAAAAAGTTCCATCCAACCGGCAGCTTGAAAGATAGAAAAGACCGCAACGTTTCTCATGAGCGCTTGTGTATTTAAAGGGTTCATAACGAGCCAGAATCCCCATGGCTCTGACTTCAGACTTAGTTTGATGTTCAACAGATTACATATTCCAACAATGGAGGTTATGGCATAGAGCATGCATGGACCGCTGAGAGGAGAGTTAGGCAAATTTGGAAAGTTTCAGCACACCGGATTATTTGAATTTTCATTCCGAATTGGGAAAGGTGGCAATTATCAAGTAACATAATTAGTCTTTATGTTGCACGGGCAGAGAGTTAATCGAGAAATAATGGGCATAAAAAGGGAGGTACGACTGACATTATTAAATCATACCGATACTTAATCACGTGGTTAATCAAAGCCATACCTTTGAGAATGTACGCTAGATGTCCTTCGGAGAATACGGGAACATGTGGTTGCTGACATTGCAGAAGCCGAACTTGTGCAGTGCATAGTCATTAAATATAATCATTATAACAGAGATGTTGCAATAATTCTTTCCGTCGGTGAAGCAAAAACCATCGTGTCAAAATGGTCGGAATTATGAGAAATATCACATTATGGGTCAGATTGCTGGCATGAGGAATCAGAGCCATATCTAGAGGAGTTTATGGTGTACAAAGAGGTCTACTAATAACACACAAGTCACAGCCGCAGGTCATAAAGAAATTGAAGTAGAGACATGGCCTTCAATGCTGGAAACATCAGCTAAATATAGTGGGTTTACAGCTGTCGAAAAAGATTTTGCAGCCACCAAAGAGGATGTCACAGCCACCGAAAAAGATGTCACAGCGTGTGGGAATGGAAGAAGGCGAGGTTTCATGATGTGGCAGCTACCGGGAATGGTGTTGTATCCATCAGAAAATGGTGTCGCGGATGCTGGAAAATGGGTTGCGCAACTGCCGGAAAAGGTGTCGCAGCTCCTAGAAAATGGGTTGCGCAATGGCCAGAAAAGGTGTTGCAGCTGCTGAAAAATGGGTGGCGGCCAGAAAATGGGTGTTACAGCTACCAGAAAATGGGAGGTGGCTGGAAAATGGGTGGCGATCGAAAAATGGGTTGCGCAGCTACAGAAAAAGGTGTTGCAGCTGCTGGAAAATGGGCGGTGGCCAGAAAATGGGTCTCGCAGCTACCGAAAAAGTTGTTACAGTTGCCAGAAAAGTTGTCGCAGCTGCCGAAAAGTGGGTGTCGCATCTACAACAAATTTATTCAAGGAAAAAGGAAGAAAGAAAAAAGGTCGTGGTGCGAGAAGGCACAGAAAAATGACTTTCGGTCGACAGGCCCAATCTGACCCTCATCCTTAGGTGCTTCCTTGCAAATCTTGGAAAAGCAATAGAAAACAAAGAAGATCAAGTGCAAAAAGAAAAAAAAAATATAACGAAAATGGAAAAAAAGAACAACAATTATTTATGTACAGTGATTCATACGCGATTTACGGTGATTAATTAAAGATTGACAGAGGTAGAGAGAAATTTCTGCCCTTGTGCTAGCTGATAATTTGGGTCAGTGGAAATTTGCAAGATAAATGCATCCTTTGAAATTGGTTTACGGTATAGTCTCAGCCTGTGACCATTAGCAAATAATGGTACATGGTTTTCATCAATGGTTACCAGGCAGACTGTGCCATTATCAAATACCCTGTCTACTAGGTATGGGCCCAGCCATCTTGTGCATGATTTTCCCTTGAAATATCTTTTGATTCTGGAATCATATAATAATGCCTAGTCTCCTTCATAGAAGACCTTCTTTTTAATGAATCGGTCATGCCAATTGGATCTCTGTTGTTGAATTAACACTGTCTGGTCCACTGTGGCTAACCAATTCTTGTTCATTTCATTCAATTGATTTAATCTTCTTTTCTAGGCTTCATTTACATCCAGGTTTACTTCGGTGGTCATCTTTAGGGTCTTGATTTCAAATTCAATTGGGAATATGGCACTTTTTCCATACACTAAATCGTAAGGAGGGAAACCTGTGGTTTTATGCCAAGTGGTGCGATATGCCCATAGTACTTCCGGAAGCCTGTCAGCCCAATCTCTACGATGGCTCTTGACTGTCTTGGTAAGGATGGCTTCAATAACTTTATTAGTGCTTTCCACCTGGCCATTAGCTTGGGGGTGGTAAGGTGAAGCTACCCTATGCTAAACATGATACTTCCATAGCATAGCTTCAAAGTGATGTGACATAAATTGCGGTCCCCCATTAGTAACTACTTCCTTAGGTACCCCAAAACGGGTAAATATTTCACTATATAGAAAGTCAATCACAGCCTAGTCGTTATCCTTTGCCAGAGCTACAACTTCCACCCATTTGGTCATATAATCAGTACAGACCAATATGTAATCTTTCTGTTTGGAATGAGGACTGATAGGGCCAACGAAATCCAGAGCCCATCTATCAAATGGTTCAATTATTGATTGAGGTTGCAGAGGCATTTGATCTGATTTGTTGGGATGGCCCATTCTTTGGCAGCTATCACAGGATTGAACATACCTTTTTGCATCCCTGAAAAGAGTTGGTCAATAGTAGCCCATCCTCAGCATTTTGTGTCCTATCCTTCTATCTAGAAAGTGTCCCCCACAAGGTTCATCATGGAAAACCTTCACTATATGAAAGATTTCATCTTCCCTTACACATATTCTGATTTCAAGATCAAGACCTGTGTAAAAGAGATGACTGTTTAACCAACAATACCTAGCACTTTGGTGGATGATTTTTCTCTTTTCTCTTTTAGACATATGTGCCGAAAGCTTTCCTGCAACCGGATAATTAGCAATGTCTGCATACCAAGGGGAATGAGCTAAAACTATGAATAAATGTTCATCTGGAAAAGAGTCCTCAACAGGTAAATTATCATCATTGTTAGTGAAACGAGATAAAAAATCAGCGACAACATTTTCTTTTCCAAGTTTATCTATGATGGTAATATCAAATTCCTGTAATAGTAAGATCCATCTAGTTACTCTGGCATTAGTGACGGGTTTGTTCATTATATATTTAATGGCAGAGTGGTCAGTGTGCACAAATGTAGGATACCCAGTAATGTAATGTTGAAATTTGTTAATGGAGTAGACAATAGCTAAGAATTCCTTCTCAGTGGCAATATAATTAAGTTTAGCAGGGGCTAAATTTTTACTAATATAATAAATCGCATAAGGTACTTAACCATCCTACTGTCCTAAAACTGCTCCAATGGCGATATCAGAAGCATCTGAAGAAATGTGAAAGGGTAGGGTCCAATTAGGTCCTCTTAAGATAGGAGCTGTGGACAGCTTCTCCTTAAGCTTAAAAAATGTTGTCTAGCATGCTTCACTCCAAACAAACTACACATTCTTCATTAACAATGAAAACAAAGGAGAAGCAAGTTTGGAAAAATTTTCTATAAATCTTCGGTAGTATCTAGCATGACCCCGAAAACTTCGCACCTCTTTTTGAGTTCCAGGAGTAGGTATATTTTTTATCACCTTGATTTTTGAGGGGTCCACCTGAATGCCATCAACAGAGATGAAGTGCCCCAATACTACTCCTTCACTCATCATCATATGGCACTTTTCAGTGCTTAAAGAGAGCTGGGTCTGTTCACAGCGAGCTAAAACTTTTTTCAAATTTTCCAATGCTTCTTCAAAATCCTTGCCGTAAGGAGTAAAATCATCCATAAAAATTTCGATACTGTCATTAACTAATTCAGAAAATATGCTGATTACATCTCTTTGAAATTTTGCTGGTGCATTACATAAACCAAAGGGGAGCACTCTATAGGAAAACGTTCCCCAGGGACAAGTGAAGGTAGTTTTGTCTTGGTATTTAGGAGCAATCTGAATCTGATTGTACCCGCCAAACCCATCCAGGAAGGAGAAGAACTTCTTCCCTGATAGGGTGTTGAGTAATTAGTCAATAAAAAGAAAAGGGAAGTGGTACTTTTGTGTGGCTTTGTTCAGCTCCCTATAGTCGATGCAGACTCTCCATTTACCATTTTTCTTGGGTACAATTATGAATGAGGAAACCCACTCACTGTCTGAAATAAGATATATAAATCCTTCTTCCAAGAGTTTATGAATCTCTTCCTTCACTATGTCCCTAAGATTGGGGTTCATTCATCGTTGAGGCTGAAACACAGGCTGGGAGTCGCTTTTAATATAAATATGATGGGTGCACAAGTTAGAGGGAATACCCCTCATGTCTGTATACTCCCAGGTGAATGCCCCCTTGTGTTCTTTCAAGAGACTGATCAGGCGCTTCTGTTCATCTAAGGAGAGGTTGGGATTAATATTCAATGTTTTTCTAGACTCCACCTCAATAGGAATACTTTTCGAATTTTTCAATACTGGGATTATGTGTGTGTCACTGACTAGTGCTTCTTCTGTGAGATTTTCTTGTTCTTCCTTGCCCAAAGTAATATTCAGGATTTGATAAACTTTCTTATTGACTGAGGTGGATTCACTAATGAAGTTGTTAATGGCATCGTCTTCAGTTTCATTCTTAAAAGTTAAGGCCTTCCCTATAGTTAATAATGGCTAAACACCCTCCTCTTCCTCTGGCTCCATCCAAAAAGAGGTTTCATCTTCTAGACTCGGCCGAGCTGGAGGATAAAGAGTGAGGTTATTAGTCTCAGTGCCATTAGATATGGTCATAGACCCAAATCAACAGCTGATGCAAGCATCGGCTGTGGCCAACCAAGGCCTTCCCAGGATCAATGGGTGTCCTCCCAGCTGCGACTTCGGTTGTAAAACCAAGAAGTCAGTAGGATACTCCCATGGATCAACTAAGATGATGAGATCATCCAGAATTCCTTCAAGTTTAATGGTGGATCTATCTACCAGTTCTAAAATAGTGGCAGTCGACCTAAGATTAGTGAGCCCAAGTTTTCTTACAGTCTCAATTGTCATGACATTAATCACTCCTCCTAAATCTACTAGTACATTGGGTATTTGTGTATGCCCAATCTGCACAGTGACAGTGGGATTCCCAGGGTCATCATACTTGGCTAATAGGGATTTTCTTGTTATTAACACAGATAATTTCCCTATGACGTGGACAGTGGGAGGATCTTTGGGCTACCTTCCTGGTTTCTTTATGCACAGGTCCCGAATAGTTCTAGCATAGATAGGTACATCTTGAAGAGATTGAAGGAGGGGGATTTTAACATAAAGATTCTTTAACTCTCCTAAGAGGTTAAACTAAGGTTGTCCCCCTGCCCTTGGTAGCATTAATCTCTCAGGATACGGTGGTTGCCTAATCAGCTGGGTAGGTTGTGCATCGCTAGATTTATCATTTTGTGTTTCAGTCATCCCATTTGTGGGATGTTCAGCATCTTCAATAATGGTAATTGTATCAGACAGATGCTGTGGATCCACCCCTGCTTCATGCATAGAGGGTGGAACATCTTCTATAATTACAGGCTCTACTATTTTCCATGACCGTAAACGAATATCGTTGCAGGGCACAAGAGAAAGGGAGTAGGCTGGCATGTTGACAGTCTCAAATTGATGGATTTCTTTATTGGTTAGGTTAGGATTAGGTTGAGCAGGAAGCTGAGGTCGTATCGGTGCATTAGGGACAAAATTGTTTTGCAACTGCAGCTGTGACTGGTGATGAGGGTATTGACGATATTGAGGATATTGAGGAGGGTATGGTGGGTGTGTCCAGGGATTCCATGAGTTGTTGAGGAAACTGATTCCCTGGATGGAAATTTCTCCATCCAGGAGACCAAGAAGTAGGTTGGTGTGGTGGTTGTGTCAAGGGATTCCATGAGTTATAATTTTGTATTGCATGTTGGGAATGGTTCCACTGAGCATAATTTGAAGGGAATTGTGTGTTCACATTTTGCATATTATTCCAATTGCCCATATTATTCAAAAATGGAAATGAGTCTGGGGTCATACCTTGGTTTCAAGGCTGCCAAGGTTTCTTCTATGCAATGAAGTAGGATGACTCCGCCTCTAGAGTTGATGCCTATAGAAAATCCTTCACTTGGGGAAGTGAGGGACACTCTTTCATGTCATGGTTTATCTCACACAGCTGACACACCTCTACTTTGTCAAGTGGGCACTCCCTCAGAGGATGGTTCTTTCTACATCGAGGGCAGAACACACCTAATGTGAGGTCCTATACTGCCTTTTTTTGTTTTGCCTTCAGGACATCAATTTTCGAGGAGATAGAGATCATCATTTATGTTTTAAAATTTTCAAGGAGATTTCCTATCTCTGCACGGGTGGCTATTCCGTTAGATGACTTCTGAGTTCTGTTGAAGACATCGCGTTCTAGCTTATCCCGTTTGTCTCGCCTGTTGTTCCTGGAAGATCCCCTGGAGTTCCTTTTACATAATTTCACAATCTTTCCGAAAGATTCCTTGGAGATATCCCCCTTTCCCAACAGGTTTAACATATCTAGACAATCATCCATAATCCCGTGAAGTAGGATTATCTTAAGCACATATAACCCCATGTTTGTCTGTCCAGCTCTTTGCACGTTGTATAAGAGCCTTTCTACAAAATATTCCAGACTCTCATCCTCCTTTTGCACCATTTTGAACAATTCTTCTCTTTTGTCCTTGGTGTTGCAATATTCCTAATATTTCTCCAGGAAAACCTATTTCATCTTGTCCCAATTAGCGACAGTTCCTCCTCCGAAGCTCATGAACCAGCGTAATGCATTGTCCTTCAGAGTGGCAGGGAAGAGTTTTAGATTTTGTGCATCGATGACATAGTCATAGCTGTGACAGAGGATATCGAATTCAAAAATAAATTCGGCTGGCTCCTCTTACGCTTTTCCATGGAAGTGAGGCAACATCGATGGTGATATATTTTTCATAGGGGCTATCCCTTCTATCTGCTGAATCGGGAATTGAAGTGTATCCATCATTCCTTCAGGAAGAGAATGATTTTTATAATGATATTTTTCCCCCATTGCCTCTTCCTTGTTAGATTCGTGTCTATTACTCATCCCCTCTTTGGTTTTATCTTCTCCGTTCATTCCTTCATTATTATCCTCGTTCTTCTCCTTGTTCCTCCACTGATCAGTAATGTTTTGGTGTAACTGCATCCAATATTATTTAGTTACAACCTTCCCGTAAATGTGGTAGATTGGGCCTCTACCAGCAGGTCCGGTTGTACCAACTTTGTCCTCTCCTGCAGGGATATTTGAGGAAGTTGCGGCTACTCGTGTGTTATCCACTGTGGACCCTGACGCTGGCACCCCAGGATCGACAGGGATTCCTCTGATAGGATTTTCTTGATGGCAATCCCTGGTGGATGAATCAGTCATATCAACAAGATTGTCAATGAATGTCCTTCTACCCAATTGTGGATCTCGACCGTGACCCAAACCACCTGCACTATTAGTATTTTGTGGGGTTTTGGGAGTCGAAAGATGATCACGTTTTACCCTTCTTGTATTCATGCAACCCAAATCATTCAAGCAAAAAAAATAAAAAATGGAAAATACTGAATAGAAACAATTACAGAATGCAACTAATGATGGTGTTTAATATTTATCCTTCCCCAGCAACTGCGCCAAAATGTCGGGCACCCAATATGAAAGTGAATTACCACTAACATACAGAGTGTACAATATTTATTGTCAACCTAGGAAATTCTTGTATTTCAAGGATAACAATACTTTCCTCTGTTTAGCTATGTTCATCCCAAGGATCTACTCAATCCAGTTATCTTCTAAGCAATACAATCACAATTACCTTCTGCTACGCCTTGATATAAGAATGGAAAGATAAAAGTCATATCTAAATTACAATTGCAAATGAAAGGAAATCCTATTCACACCACTTAATGATTAACTCACCTGTCCAATCCGATTGTCCTAGGAACCCACAAACATAAATTAAATATTGATTTAGGAATTCAAACACAAAGATTGAGTTCGACTATTCTAGGAAACTGAAGTGCAGGAATGAAATTCGGTAATCATAACAATAAAAGACAAACTGCAAGGATTCATGGAATGACAACTAAAATATCTAAGGATGAACAAAGCTGTTATAGTTACCACATGAATTGCATAAGAAATAATTACCTACTCAGTCGACTGTCACACTATACCACTACACATCTCTAGGGAATGCAGTCACAACACACTATAAATCCACACTTGTTACATCTTCTTATGAGAAAATAAAATTAACATAACATCACATGACAAAGGAATTGAAAAGTCCAAATTTAACTCAGCAATCCCCATGGAAGGTGGGCCCATCCTTCACACAGAGATGCTGGCTGAACACATGTAAAAACCTTCAGATAAAAAGTAACTCCTTGTATTAAAAGACAGAGTGATTACACAAACCCTCCTCAGAGCTAATACAATGAATTGATTATATGTTCAACAACCCCTAGCTCAAAACAATTATCCATATTTATACCATGTAGATCATAACATCCTATCCTATTATGGGGCATCCATGAATATCTCTGATCTTCAGGCACCCTAAATGACAACAACCGATACAAACATGACAGGATGAAAAATAGGAAACATAGGAAAACTGTTAATCGCCCCAGGAGTGACGATATCTTTAGATTATGGCTACATGTGAGCAATAATGCACTATTGACCTCCAAGTCTGATGCATTCTCTTATAGCTACTTTGTCACAGCTTTGTCCTGGATCTTGCACTGGAACCACATTCTTTGGGTGATGATAGGATGGATGGGGATCAGCTTGAGCAGTGAATGCCATCCTTTTCGTAGCTTGTTCAGCCCAATCTTCCTGCAGTCCACTTATCTCAAAATACCTTTATAAACCATAATATGTTAGTGCATTGAGAGATATGAAGCCTTAATGATCACAATCATAAGTATTAATAAAATAAAATAATGACCAATCATACCTTGGTGGTTTGAAGAATAGAGTGGGGATAAAACGTTTCATTGGCATGCTGAATAGGGTAGGATAGAACAAGAAAAGGTAATTAAGGGTGGTCAAAATAGGCCATTTGGGCCCAACATAAAGGTCCAAATGAAATTTATGAAGATGTTCCAGAATGGGTATAGAACTTAATTTATGTGGTTCGAAGTTCAGACCCAGAAGATGAAACTCAGACACGTGGCAGTTCGTACAACGTCATTGTTCTGAACAGTTCTGTAAATGGTCACCTTGGGGAAATGATCATAAGTCCCAATTGGTGAAACCAATTCTGATGAAACCTATGGTGTTGGAACAGTAATATGTGAGGCTTCCTTATTACAAATTTTCAATCATAGAGGAGTAGTAATTTAGGAGATACTGTAGAAACAGTAACAGGAATTTCTGCAAAAGAAATTGGAAAACTAGGGCTTCTTGTTCCGAGAGCTTCCCTCCACTGTTTTCAGAAAAGGAGTACATTGGACAGCTCAGCTTGAAGAGATATATCTTTCTATCCAATCAGATATGAAATATTCCAAGTTTTGAAAATTAGGGTTTCTTTGACAAACCCTAGATCAGCCAGCTCTGGAACCAGGATGGACACCTCAAATCGGTAAGATCTAATCTTTTGCTATTTGCATTTGATATTCTCATTTCAAAGTGATCTATCACATAAGATTGATGATAACCTTTGTGAAGTTTACAACTTACAATTATGGAAATATTTGATCTCTCTAAAGAAAATGAATTGGACACCTACATGAGTAGAGAGGTTCTAGTTCCAGATGGAGATCAAGCTAAAATCCTTACACCAGAAGAACTTGGTCAAGGCCAAAAAGATCATTGTTGATTCAATCACAGATCACATTGTACCACAAGTGTCTTCCCTAAACACACCGAATATGTTTGATTCCTTGACCAAGTTATTTGAAGGGAAGAACATAAATCAGAATATGACTTTGAGAAAACAGTTGAAGAATGTGAAGATCCAGAATGCAGAGACCATACAGTCATACTTTACGGGCCTCTCTCAAATCAGAGAACAACTTGAAGCAGTAGAAGAAGAAGTGGAGAATGTAGAAGTGGTGATAAATGTTCATAAATTTGTAACTTTGGAATGTATTCATCTATGTATTTTATGTATTGTAACTCGATGTTTATTCCAGGATGTATCTATTATGTAATTGAGTCATGTTGTCATGACCTGATACTCCTATCGGGAGGATCAATAATGTAAACAATTCATGTCAAGTCATAGTGGGTAACCCTCCAATTTTCTAAGGGTTAAAGTCCCCACAGTTCCGGGGCACTAGTGTTATTAGACTCTCCAAGTAGAGGTCGGCCCTAGTAGGGTTTTAGACATATCGGGATTATTATAAATAGAGAGCTAGACTCTCTAAATAGCACACATCACACACACACTCAAGTGTAGCACATAGTTGAGGAAGGAGAAGACACTGGGGCTAGACAAGAAGAAGATTACTGTTGTCGGGAGTGCACCTTACTATTTTGGGGTTGTACATATTGTGTTGATTCTATCTATGAGGAAGTTGTGAGGTTTTCTCCTTTATGGTTTCCCTGATCAAAAACACTGTGTTCATTGTCTCTTGTGTTTGATTGTTGTACTTGTTATTCTCTCAGTTAAAGATCTCAATAATGCTAGCTTAATGTTGAAAAACTAACATGGTATCAGAGCTAACCTGAGAAGAAGACACTGTGCAGCTGCGGGAACTAGGGATTCCTAGTTTCTTTATCTTCCTCCATAGATTTTCAACAAAAGTAAGGTGGAACAACTCTCCTCCTTAGGGCACATCTTTCTGTCGAAGCAGAATCCAATTCTGAGGTTTTTCAGTTTTGGACCAGTCACTACTGTCAGAAATTAGGGATTTTCACAGAAGAGGAATTTTTCAGTGTGCCCATGCCTAGATTGATCTCCTCCACAAAATCAAAGTTACGGATAAATTTCAAGGCATTTGGAAGGACAGAACTCCAAAAAAGCAATTCCTAATTTGCTCTTGAACCAACTCTGCAGGATTTCAGCTCAAGTTTCAGATCCGACATCTTGAACCTGGTAAGATCTAAAATATTTTGTATTTCCATTTGAGGTTCTCAGATAAGATGTCTCATCATACCAATATTGATGAAAATCTTGAGGGAGCTAATAACTTCCGAGCCTAGAAGTATAGATTCTATCTATTCCTAGAAGAGAATGAATTAGACTCCTACATCCATGAGGAGGTTCCAGTTCTAGAGGGAGATGAGGAAAAAGCATTACATA
Organism: Pseudotsuga menziesii; assembly: GCA_001517045.1. NCBI lineage: Eukaryota > Viridiplantae > Streptophyta > Pinopsida > Pinales > Pinaceae > Pseudotsuga > Pseudotsuga menziesii. The sequence continues at coordinate 549,026 of LPNX010121326.1, forward strand.
AGAAGAAGATGGTTATGAAAAAGAGAATCATTGCTGATTCTATCAAGGATCACCTTATCCCACAGGTGTCCTCTCTCAAGAAACCTAAAGCTATGTTTGGTGCCCTAACCAAATTGTTTGAAGGGAAGAACATCAATCGAAAGATGTCCTTGAGAAACCAACTGAAGAATGTGAAGATTCAGAATGCAGAAACAATCCAGTCTTACTTCACAAGAGTTTTTCAAATCAAAGAGAAAGTAGAAGCAGTTGATGAAGAAGTAGGAAATGCAGAAATTGTAATGACTACATTGAATGGCCTTCCTAGGTCATGGGATTCCTTCATCCAAGGAATCTATGCTAGGAAGAAGTTAGTCAAGTTCAGCAGACTATGGGAAGAGCACTCTCAAGAAAAATCTCAAATAGCAGCTCGAGAAGAAAATATGGGAAGTGAAGATCAAGATCTCATGATACACTCCAAGACTCACTCCAAGTCAACAAGAAATAAAACTCATCACTTCAGAGGTAAGCACTCTCACAAAGATAACAGTAGAAGAGATTTATCTAGGATCATATGTTATACATGTGATGAAGCAGGACATTATGCAAGGAATTGTCCTAAGAAACCAAAGCCAACAAAGAAGAGCAACAAAATAAGACATCATGCTCATGTTGCAGAGCATGATGAACCATCCAGGAAGAGATCTAGATATGAAAGTGAAGATTCTTCAAGCGAGGATGAGTATGTTCTGATTTCTGCTCTTTTAGGTAACATTACTCATGGGAGTAATGGTTGGCTAATAGATAGTGGGGCTTCCAAACACCTGACTGGATTCAAGGAATCCTTTGTGAGGCTGTCAGAACATGAATCATCTCACAAAGTGAATCTAGGAGAGGACTACCAATATCCAATAAAAGGTAGTGGGGAATATTCCTATAAACTAGACTCTGGAAAATCTCTAACAATGAAAGAAGTATTGTTTGTGCCAGGACTCAAGAAGAACCTCCTTTCCATATCAGTATTAGATGCAAAATGAATGTGGGTTGCATTCATAGATGGTCAAGTCATCATGTTGCCAAAATGAAAGACTATCAATGATGTGGTAGTGATTGGAGAACAAGAAGGAGGATTGTACAAATTGAAGGGCCATCCAGAACAAGCCTTGGTCCATAACACAGTAGATCCAAGTGAACTTTGGCATAGAAGGCTTGCACATGTGCATTACAGAGAACTACCTATTGCAGGAAAAGCTATTGAAGGTCTTCCAGAAATCCAAGCAAAACATGATGGGGTCTACAAAGCATGTGCAAAAGGAAAGAATACAAAGAAGGCATTTCCAAGCAGCGAAAGAAAAGCAAAAGGAATCTTGGAAATCATCCACTCTGATTTCTGCGGTCCTATGTCATCAAAATATCTAAGTGGGTATGCATATTATGTTTCTTTTATTGATGATTTTTCTAGGAAGACATGGGTTTATTTCATGAATAACAAAGATGAAGTATTCAGTAAGTTCAAGGAATTTAAAGCCTTGATCGAGAACCATACTAAAAGGAAGATCAAGACCATTCAATCAGAAAATGGTGGAGAATTCATCTCAAATGAATTCAAAGAGTTGTGCAAAGAATCAGGGATTAAGAGGGGGTTTTCCACTCCTTATAATCCACAATAGAATTGGATTGCATAACAAAAAAATAGAACTATCATGGAAGCTGCAAAAGCAATGCTTCATGATCAAGACCTTCCTATGCATATTTGGGTGGAAGCTGCCAGAACAACGGTGTATGTACAGAACCATACTCCACATAGAGTACTCGAGAACAAGACCCATGAAGAAGTCTTCTTCAGTAAGAAACCAGAAGTCATCCATCTCACAATATTCAAATGTCTTGTATATATACACATTCCAAAAGAGAAGAGAACAAAATTAGATCCTTCAGGAAAGAAGGGTATATTTGTGGGATACTCTAAACGCTCAAAGGCTTACAGAATATATTTTCCAGGATACAAGAAGATTGACATCAGCAGGGATGTGACATTTGATGAAGACACAGCTTACAACAAATCCATAAAGAGACCTATTGAAGAACCTAAAGAAGCAGAAGCACCCATAATTCATGATACAACCATGAATGAAGAAACTCAAGAAGAAGATCAAGAATTTGAAGAACCACAAAGACCTGTAGATCCACCTCTGGAGAAGAATCCTCATAAAAGGAAACTTTCTTGGGTAAAAGAAATTATCCAAGGTGTGGAAAGATATGGGGCTCCAGAAGAGAATCACAGAGAAAGAAAAAGGACCATATCTTGTTTCGGGTATGTAGCATTACTATGTGATTTCATTGATAAAGAACCTTCTAGTTATGAAAAAGAGGAAAAAGGGAAAGAATGGAAGGATGCTATGATTGAAGAGTACCAATCGATCATGAAGAATGATGTTTGGGATGTTGTCCCAAGACTAGAAAGGAAGTCAGTTGTAACTTCCAAATGGATCTACAAGATCAAGCATGCTGCAGACGGTAGCATTGAAAAGTATAAGGAAATATTTGTAGCTCGGGGTTTCTCTTAGAAAGAAGGAATTGATTATGATGAAACCTTTGCACCTATATCCAGATACACTTCCATCATATCAGTACTTGCTCTGGCTGTAGTGATGAAATGGAAGATACACTAGATGGATGTCAAGACTGCCTTCTTGAATGGTGTAGTGGAAGAGGAAGTGTATGTAGAACAACCACTCGGTTTTGAGACACATGACAGAGAGACTCATGTGTGTAGATTGAAGAAATCCTTGTATGGTTTGAAACAGGAACCCAGGACCTAGTATGGTAGAATTGATAGCTTTCTATCCAGTTTGGGCTTTAGCAAGAGTAAAGCAGATTCCAACCTTTACTACAAGGTTGAAGATGGCAACCTAGTGATGCTTCGACTATATGTAGATGATCTATTTGTAATAGGTACGGAGGGTTGATTGCTGATACGAAGAGAAATCTTGCTATTGAGTTCAAGATGAAGGACTTGGGTATGATGCATTACTTTCTAGGTATGGAGGTGTGGCAGAGTATAGATGGAATATTCCTTGGACAAGGGAAGTATGCAATAGAGATCCTAAAGAGGTTTGGGATGATGAATTGCAAGGTCATGGCCACACCTATGGCATCGAACCTGAAGCTATTGAGTGATGCTTCATCAAAGATGGTTGATGCTACGATGTATCGTAATATGATTGGGTCCTTGATGTACTTGATGAACACGAGACCAGCCATTTGCTTTGTTGTGAACACCTTGAGCCAGTTCTTGACTTATCCGAGAAATGTTCACTTGATTGCTGCAAAGCATATTCTGAGGTACCTAAGGGGTACAATTTATTATGGGCTCAAGTATGATGCAAATCAAAAGATTAACCTAGAGGGTTATGTCGATTCAGATTGGGTAGGCAGTGCCATCGATAGGAAGAGCACTTCAGGGTGTTGCTTTAGTATGGGATCAGGTGTGATCTCTTGGTTTAGCAGGAAGCAATCCTGTGTGGCACTGAGTATAGTTGAAGTAGAGTATGTCGCGGCTTGTTCAGCTAGTTGTGAGGTAGTATGGATTTAGAAGCTTCTGTCTGATTTTTTTTATTTCTAGATGGATGCTACTTGTATACATTGTGACAACCAAAGTTACATAAAGTTGTCAAAGAATCCAGTGTTCCATGACAAGTCGAAGCATATTGAGATCAAGTACCACTATAACAGGGATATGGTGCAGAGGGGATCAATGAAGCTCTAGTATGTTGCGATGGAGGAACAGATAGCTGATGTATGGAGAAGCTTGGTGTTCTCCAGATCGAGGTTTCCTCCAAGAGAAAATAATGAGACCCATAGCCATTCTGACATGGTGAGAGGATTGGTTCCCTCCATGTCAGATATGAGTGCTGGCCATTCTGTCGAGTAGGACAGATGTAAGGGAAACTGCCATTCTAGGAATGGAGGTACTTGGTTAGTTACCAGGAATACTCAGTCCGAGACTAAGAAGAGCCATTTTGATGAGTAGGTCAGATGTAAGGGCTGAACCATTCTATGATGGCTAAAGGATTAGGTTCCTCCCATGTCAAATGTGAGTGTTGGCCATTCTGTCAGGTAGGATGGATGTAAGGGAAATTTCCACTCTCTAGTAGAGTGGAGACACCTGGTCCATTACCAGGTAGCTCAGTCTGGGACTGGGGGCCATTCTAATGAGGGTGTAGGATTTAGTTCCTACCAGGTCAGATGTGAGTGCGTGCCCTTCTGATGAGGGTGTAGGATTTGGTTCCTGCCAGGTCAGATGTAAGTGCAGAGCCTTTCCATCACTGTGAGTAGGATGCAATTCCATCCTGGATGAAATTATGGAAATCTTTCATCACTGTGAGTAGGATGTGTTCCCTCCTAGATGGATGTAAGTGTAGAAATATTCTATCACTGTGAGCAGGATGCGATTCCAGCCTAGATGAAAGTATGGAAATCTTTCATCACTCTGAGTAGGATGTGTTCCCTCCTGGATAGAAGTCTTCCATCATTGTGAGCAGGATATGATTCTAGCCTGGATGAAAGTATGGAAATATTTCATCGCTATGAGTAGGATGTGTTCCCGCCTGGATGGAAGTATGCCTTTCTGACGAGTAGGTTAGATATAAGTGCTGAAGCCTTTTCATAGATGATAGTGATGTCCTGTCATGCTGGTGAATGTGAGTGCTGGGCCTTTCTGATTTGATTGTAGGTTTCTACATGATCAGATGTGAGTGCTGGGCATGCCTTTCTGATGAGTAGGTTAGATGTAAGTGCTGGGTGAAGACCTACATGATGGCTAGGCCTACAACCAGCATGAAAGAAGGTTGGCTATGTAGAAATTCCTATGACGAGAAGTATCATGAGATAGCACACATGATGATGACCACATGACATCCAGATCGAGCTATGATCCAGATCCAGATCGAGTGATGATCTATATCTAGCAGCGATGATCCAGATCGAGTGATGATCCAGATCCAGTCCAGTGATGATGATCCAGATCCAATGATGATGTCCCATGATGATCCAGATTCAAAGAATGAAGATGACTTGAAGATGAAGATGACTTGAATACTCAGAAGAATCAAGATGCAGATGACGAGATGATCCAGTAGATACAGAGAAGAATACCAATGATAAAAATTGTGTTGAAAGAATACCTTCCTAGTTAAGAGGGAGTGTTGATGTATTTATAACTTCAGAATGTATTCATATATGTATTTTATGTATTGTAACCTGATGTTTATTCCAGGATTCATCTATTATGTAATTGAGTCATGTTGTCATGCCCCGATGCTCCTATCAGGAGGATCAATAATGTAAATAAGTCATGTCAAGTCATAGTGGGTAACCCTCCGATTGTCTAAGGGTTAAAGTCCCTGCAGTTCTGTGGCACTAGGGTTATTAGACTCTCCAAGTAGAGGTCAGCCCTAGTAGGGTTTTAGTCATGTTGGGATTAGTATAAATAGAGAGTTGGAATCTCTATTTAGCACACATCACACACACACTCAAGTGTAGCACATAGTTGAGGAAGGAGAAGACACTGGGGCTAGACAAGAAGAGGATTACTTCTATCAGGACTGCATCTTACTATTTTGGGGTTTTACATATTGTGCTGATTCTATCTCTGAGGAAGTTGTGGGGTTTTCTCCTTTATGGTTTCCCCGATCAAAACACTGTGTTCATTGTCTCTTGTGCTTGATTGTTGTACTTGTTATTCTCTTAGTTAAAGATCCTAATAATGCTAGCTTAATGTTGAAAAACTAACAATAACCACCTTGAATGGCCTCCCAATATTGTGGGATTCATTCATTCTAAGAATGTGCACTAGAAGAAAGTGATTGCTTTCAGTATACTATGGGAAGAGCACACACAAGATGAAGCTCAACTAATAATAAGAGAAAAGAAGATGGGAGAAAGTGAAGATCAATCTCTCACCATCCAAAGAAGATATCCCTCAAGCGGTGAGGAATATGAAGAACTCAACTCTTGAAGAACCTCTTATCCATCTTATCATTTGGATACGAAACGATGCTATTATGAATGAAGAAGACGATGAAGCTGAAGGCTCAAGAAGGAGTCTACCCACGAAACAGATAAAAATAAGTACTCAATTTTAATTTCATGATATTGTTTTGTTATGTATTTGTTTATATTCAGTTGATGTATTATGCATGATAGAATGTTTGCATTAACGATAGTATACTAATAATATGCATGTGATGGGTAAGTAGCTCATGGTGCTATACAACTCTCCATTACTACTTATCTAGAATGAAACCTCTTTGGTGACATATTGTATTAGCGCACAATCTCAATATTGTCCTGGTAGAGATGGAAGCCATTGAGAAAAGTTTCTATGAGATATGGACGAATGTTGCATTGGCTAAAGTAGTTTCATGATCATATATTTATGCGTAAGAACTTGCCAGTGTGAATATTCCTTGTGAAATGTTTCTAACCATACAAATGCATTTGACTTGTAGGAAAAGATCGTATATATAATCACCTACAAGGAAAGAAGGATGAGACTTGTTACGAAGAACAAGTGATGGCAGTTCACTATGAAGAATAATATGACAAATGAAGCGACATCATTGATACATAACCTTCTAGCTATGATGAAGTAACCAAGAATAAAGGGAATTCCAGTTCAAGAAGAATGATGTCTAGGATGCAGTATCAATACATGAAGGAAAGTTCATAGTTCCATCATGCAGTAGATGGAAACATCATGGGATACAAGGAAATATTCATAGCATGAAAAGAAGGCATAAACTACGAAGAGACATTTGCAGCCAGTAGGAATTGAGACACATGAAAAGCATAATCATGTGTGCAAATGAAAGAAGGACTTGTACGAGCTCAGAAGACACCCATGCGATAACACATACATGAGGAGCTTGATGAAGATCTTAACCTTTGCTATAGGTTGAAGATGAAATCCTATAGAGGATGACAAGCCCATAGATGAGTGCAAGAATTCTTTCAAAGATAGAGGATCTTGGTATCCAGTGACCCTAGATGGATACATAGAATGTTAGTAGCAGAGGAAGCTACTTGTCACTCCAGTACAGAATGTTTTAGTGCATAGAGTACAGAAGATAGAGGGAGTATGATGCTTTAGAGGGAGTGATTGTAGAAGATCCTGAGATTCAACATGGTATGATAGGATGGATAGATTATTTATGACTCTAGACTTTACTAAGAGTAAAGTGGATTCCATCCTTTTCTTAATCGTTGAAGGCGGAAGACCAGTGATGCTCCTGTGATGTGTCGATGTACTATTTTCTAGGCATGGAGGTGCAGAAGAATTTGGATGGAATCTTCCTCAGATAAAGGAAGTATGCAGTAGAGATCCTGAAGAGGTTTAGGATGATGGACTGCAAAGCCATGACCACACCTATGGCATCGAACATGAAGCTATTGAGTGATGCTTCATCAGAGATGGTTGATGCTACAATGTATCGTCAGATGATTGGGTCCTTGATGTACCTGACAAATATGAGACCGGATATTTTCTTTGTTGTGAACACATTGAGACATGTTCACCTAATGGTTTCGAAGAATTTAGTAAGGTACCTGAGGGGTACAGTTGATTATGGGCTCAAGTATGAGGTGAATCAGAAGATTAACCTCGAAGTTTATGTGGATTCATATTGGGTAGGTAGTGCCATCTATAGGAATAGCACTTCAAGGTGCTGCTTCAGTATGGGATCAGGTGTGATCTCTTGGTTTGGCAACATGGAGTCCTACATGGCGTTGAGTATAGCTGAGGCAAATGATGTTTCCACTTGCTATTTCGGAGGTAGTGTTTTCTTTTGAAAACTACTATTTGATTTGGTTGATCTGACTTGCATTTTTTGTATGATCCAGAGAGGAGCAGTGATCCAGATTAGGATCTCTCAAAAGAGGGATTTCTAGCAAAGCTGATGAGATAGGTTGTCTGAGCATAAATCCTAGTGAAGCTCATAGGTTGCTGAGATGTAAATGGTCCTGTAGGTTGTCCTTGGAGAACATACTGGAGAATCTTCTAGAGCGTAGGTTAAATGCATCAACCCAACGTGTGGATTTTTGATGTGGTGGAAAGCGAAGGAGGCTGTAGGATGGTGAATTATCCATAAGTGAGCTTCATCACCCAGACGCATGTACAATAGGTCATTTGTAGGTTGTTTCATGTTTTAATGCCTGAAATTAATTCTCACCAGTGCACAGTCTGGTTAACAAACTGGATGGAGAGCTAAACAACAAGATGGGATTTGAGTTGTGTATGTTGGGCGTCGATCTAGGGAGAAAGAAGTGTCTATTTTTTGGTGCGCTTTAGGACTACAGTCTAGAACAACACATTTCAACATTGGCAAACTACCAACGAGTTTCACACAACGGGATGGATGACAAGCTGGAAGTCAAGCTGGGCATGTTGAATGCATTCTATTTATTAATTTGGCCCAAAAATATTGTAAAATATGCAAACAAATATATAAATTAATTAATAAATCAAATGTGCTTTAATAATGTCAATTTTAATTAATAAAATCATAAAAATGATAATAATAAATAGATTTCATATAAACCTTAAATTCATACATACCTGAGTTGAACAATGATCTGTGACACATAAAATATACAAAAAGATAATAAAACATATGTTTAAATGAGTAATTTAATTGCCAAAATGATAACAATTCTAGGATCAACAGTCTGTTTCATTTTTTAGTGAGCTTCACACAGAAAAAATTGAATTATGCTCACCAACCTGTTTTCCATTTTTAACTAGCTTGACACAGAAAAATAACTATGCCCACAAACCTGCTCTTACCCAACATGATATCTAGAGGTTGGTATATTTACCCCATTACATAAAATCTAGCGGCTTAACTCCAGTATGATGTCCATAGACTGTAGCCATGCCCCCCATTTTACCTATGATGGGAAGAATCTAACTAGAAGAAGGGAAAGAAATCACAACAACATGAGGGACATTCAAGGTAGTATGATTATTAGGAGTGATGCGATGGTTAGGTGTAACAAAGGAAAGTTGATCAATGGTCACAATCATCCCATCATGGGGAAAATGCATAACTCTAAAGAGTGTGGACACTATAGCCTTCATGGCATAAATATAATCACGTATAAGGAGCATATTGAAATATAAAGGACCTTGAACCACCATAACATCAATACAGGTAGTTTTCCCTCCTAATATAATAGGAAAATGAGGAAGTATCCCTAAAGGTGTAGTAGGTCTTCGATTAAAATCCAGTATCTAATCGGTGGCTCACACAAGTTGAGGGGAACCTAAAACTTGCTAAGTAGTTGAGGATAGAATGCTAACAGAATCCCCTTCATCAACAATAGTGCAAAGCATATTCCTAGTAGTAACATTCACAACTATCTGGAAAGGAACACTCAAGTGAACATGAGACTCTATTAGGTTACTCCAGTCAAAGGAAATAACCTCGCTACTTGGAGAGGGTTCTTTCGAAAGAGACGAATTTCCTCTTGTTGAGAACAATCAGAACGAAGGATAACAACTTCATTAGGTTTTAGTTCACTCTCTACTGGAAGAGAAGAACAAGACAAATATTTGGTCAAAGCGACTACTTCAATATTAACACTTTCTGATGAAAGAGTGGGATCGGGTGGAGATGATATCAACTTGACCACTTTAAATTCACTCTCCAAAGGAAGAGTGGGATCAACCAAGGATGGAACTGGATCGACCACTTGGAGTTCACTCTTGGAAGGAAGAGTGGGATCGACCATGAATGAAACTGAATCGACCACTTGATCAACCAGTGGGGTTTCAAGAGACAACTTATGATAACCTGTTGGAATCCATTGATAAGAAATAGTAATATCTTCCAACAACTTAGAAGCTTCATCCATGAGAGGAAAAAGGTAAGTAAAGTGCATGTCCTTATAGAGTAAGCAAGAATTTATGACTTCACCCTTTCGACTCTGAACCAAAGAGTCACTTGTTGAGGGGGGATAATCAGTATGATGAGCAGAGGCTAACGACAGCAGTTGTCAGGAAACCTTAGAAAACTATTATAAAACCATGGCCAAACCATGACAATATTTCAAAAGGTGATCACCCTTGCAAAGCCTACAAGGGAATTTGGGATTACACGGTTTTGGGGTGTGCAGATAAACATTCTCCGCACTAAGAGGAGTAATTGGTTGAGACTTGGTTTTCTATTTGTTTTTCTTCTTCTTAATCTTCCTTTTCTTCTTCTTCTTATCCATATGACTACTAGTACTACAACTTTCAATAGGAGAAGAGGGAGAAAGGGGAGAAGACACATCAAGTGAAGAAGGAGAGGGATCAACATGAGGTTGATTCTCCCGCGATAAAGGATTAGGATCTGAAGTAATTAGTGTACATGGGATAACTAGACTGAATAATAACCAAAAAGGTAATATGATAGTCAATCCATGAAGTCTTAAAGTATCCATGAGAGGAGGATCAACATCCCCATTCTGGGTAAAGGAGTCTCTTGGTTAGTAGTCATGGAAGGAGAAGCCATAACTATGTAACAAAACTATCTCTCTCTTCTAAAAAATCCTAACTGTACAAACAACAACTGCTACTCAAACTAAAGTAGCAAGGAAAATATGTGAGAGGAGTGGATTAAAGGTCTTGAACCTCATGGGATTTTCAGATCACCATAACTCGCTATATACCGCAGGGTCCAACAGTAAAATGAAACAAGGAGGATCAACCATATCTCACCTAAATACCTAACTACATGGATGACACATGCGTAATAATCTCCTTGAGTGCTCTTCTCAATGTATAGCAATGATAATATGGAAAAAGGGTTGTACTCAGATGGTCAGAGGATTCCAAAGAGTGTCCCTCGATATACGCAAGGTACATGGGAGCTCCACTCCATAGTAGTGTTGTATAATGCACACCGTTCAAAAGGGGCCTTCTGATATACAATCGAGTACATGAAGTACCTTTCAATATACCTCAAGGGTACATGAAAGGTTGTTCTATATACCGATGGTACATGGAAGAATGCCACAAGTCTCAGGTTATAGTGCAAGCAATAAATGACAGCTCCTACATTTAAAGACATCGAAACACATCTCTAACCTATCACACAAATTTCTAAATATTTTAACCTAATTCTAACACTTGATTTTATCTTGAATAGTTAGGTCAATGCATGAGGTGATGACATAAAAAGTAAAACCATGTAGTATGATTGTGAAAAATTTCACTTTAACTTTCAAGGATGCCCTACTTAACAGAGGGAGAGAGAGATTCAAATTCCTTTGAAACACAAAATAAATCCCAAACAACAAATAAAACAAACTTACTTATATGGTCCATTCCTAACTGAAACAAACAAAATCTTCCTTTCTAAACCGAAAAAGAAGTGAGATCTCTAATCAAAAGCAAGAAAAGATATTACATCTTTTATACAAAAGTGTTATGATTTTTCAACTAAATCAAGAATAAACTAATTGCAAAATTATTCAATAACTTTCATAGGGAATTTTCCATAGTTTATGAAAAAAGGAAAAACATACAAAAATCATGTATAACAAATGAAGAAAAATTGAAATGAATATTTTCTTGTTCTGTGAAAGAAGGACATAAATCAGAGATCTAACAAAACCAATTTCTATTCAAATCCAACTATGAATATTTAAAGACCAACATCACTCACATCTCTTGAAAGTACCTATGGATTCATACACGAGCATAGGGCGGTCCACGGGGGTCTTGAATTTTTTTTTTGGATTGAGTTTTTTGTTCAAAAATGAATTGCAGACTTCAAACAACAACTCTAACTATCTGAAGCATGCATCTAAAATACCAAAATAAGCATTTAAGAATAAAAAACCAAACATGGATAAGAGGAATACCTGGCACCACTTCTACGGCTGTTGAATAGGGCGTTACCGGCCTGAGCACTGATTCTTGTACACAGAAACATAGTGGTGGCACCGCTTCTATAGGTTCACACCAGAGAGTTAATAGCTCCAACACCACTTCTTTCACACAGAAATAGAGTAGTGGCACCGCTCTATTCTAATAGGGAAAAGGTGGTGATAGCTCCAAAACCGCACTTATAACACATCCCGGGAGCGGTGCCCGAGATGGAAATTTGAAAATTAAAAAAAGAAACAGAAAATTAAGTTACAGTCCAAAATATGAACCCAAACAATCACTAGAAAACACAGTGAACTAAAAATATAAATATCCAAAGGCTTATAGAGGCAAATCAATCAAATTCAAAGTAGATATACATATCTATTAATCGAAAAAGTATATCTACAAATTCAAAATGAAGGTGGAGGTTTCAACTTATCAAAGATTTAGAATTCGAAGTAAATCCCCATTATGGTTAGCTCTTTTGTTAGCCGAAAATACACACCTCCTACGGACAGGAGTTGTTTCCCTAGTCTGAATGGTTCAAATCTAGAACAAAACACAAACACCAAATATTAAACTTCCCCTAGATCTAGATCATCACTTAAATGTAATGCATCAATACTCCTCTTAAAGGTTGTCGTTACTGTCCTTGAGTCTTTCTGCAAAAGAACCTGTAAAAGATTAAAGACAACAAGAAAAGGATGATAACATAGGAGATAATCAACTAGATCTATGCTTGTGAACAAGGAATCAAACAATATATACACATGCAATAGTAAATATGGGAAAGAAAATAATTTTTTTATTAGAAATGATTGGAGAGACCACAACCTTTATGCCTTGGTGTTGAGAGTTCGTTCCAATGGCTCCTTGCCTCTAACTTCACCTTGCCTCCAAAGACTCAAGAATGATTTCGACAGAGTGTGGGTATGCAACACAATTCTTACTCTCCTCTCCCATGGGGGATGAGACAGTATTTAAAGGCATGGGAGGATAGGTATGGTTGGGGATCTCATGGGTGAGGTGGAGATAAGATCCAAAAAGGGAGTATCTCGAGATCCAAGTGGTCATAAACCATAGGGACGAGGCTCCACATAGGAAAGCTGTGATAAGACTCTTGAAACTTCGCTTTTTTCCTTGAAAACTCGAGCACTGCTCCTTTAATGAAGCAGAAAAGCGATGTTAATAGGGTAACGCTTCTTGCAGTAAGGATAGAGGTGGTGTCACCACTTCTTGTTCATGTATCAAGAGTGTTGCTGACTTGGGTAACGCTTTTTGTCAATGGAAGAGGAGCGTTGCTATCTCAAAACAAGTAAAAATTGCAAGGGGATACTATCTTCCTTCATTTCTCTAGGGAAAACTTTGAGGGATTGGAGCAGACAAGGGAGTAATTATCTCATAACATGAGGGTGACAAGATTTAGGTGTAACAACATTCATTGTTTGAATTTAATTAATGCATAATTAACATTTTTACGTACTACAACTTATCAAATTATTCAACATGTTAACTATTTTCATATTGATACTATCGTGCATGTGCAAGGTGTGCATGCATTTCCAGTACATGCACAAGTCAAACATGTACTATAACATACCTCATCTTTCGTATGCATAACTGCTAACTAATAATAATCATGCTTCACGCAAGCATAACAAGTATACATATATAAGATAATTGCTTTAACATTCTCAGTTATTTAATTGTTACTCCCATTTATGGTGTCATATCTTATCTTTGTTTTCTTATTAACTTAACCGGTCAAACAAGATGAGTACCTACTACTACTAACTCAATATCAGGAAACACCCAACCATCAAAAATACTAACTATCATATCCTCCCATCCCAACCTACATCCACATCCTCCCTATCCTTCCACTGCTAGTATAGAAATGGATGTTGGATTTACCGACTTGACGACATAAGAACCTGATAGAAATAACATCGTCTAAACAAAGGACCTAGCCTCTCTGAGTAGGAATCTAACCATTGTCATCACAACAACTTACCAATTGTGTCTCATCACGACCTTCCCATGACCTCAGGTACCGTAATAACATAGGGTGGGAAATACATCCATCCCTCTCAACATACTATGTTTATGTCTTATCAATTTTTTCTATGTTTCTATCAATATTATTGGAATGTGTCATCGTATCATCAATTTGGTAAAGAAGGCTCTTTGAAAATTAGGTACTACACCACACTTTATATAAGGTATATTATTATTTCATAGCTCATGTGTCATGCATATTAGTTCTTTACAAACATACATTCATAATAATATATTCATTCAATCACTAATTGGTCCATATTATCCACACCATTTCCTTTCATCACATAACATCATTAAATCGTTCACATCATGGGTTGGTACCCACGTACTACGTCATATATATCACATTTCATTAAGTACAACCATTTAAACATACACGGTCATTATGAAAGAAAGGAATCTCATGATAACTACAACATAGTAATTGCATAAACATAATCATAACATCATAATTATATTATCAACATAAGCATAGTAACATCATAAACATAGTAGAAACCTATAATTAGATCTAACATGTTGAAACATAGTTTACTCAGTCTAGTTGAGTCGCGTAGATAATGAGCAAATACAGTGCAATATGTCTCACTGATAAACATGCCTAGTCGAAATATGGGGCATTACATTGGTCTTGTAAAGTATTGAGGTAAAACCTATGTTGTAATTCGGGTCAGTAGTACCCATAAAAGTATTATTACAATGTAATTTTGAGTCTCCTAAGGAAATTCGGTGCTATTTGGAGGATAATCGACCATGTTAGGTTATTATACCTCTCCAATAATTTGTATAAATAAGGGAGGCACCTCCCTCATTTGGACACATAGAGAAATCAAGCATGTTTTCTAGATAGAGGAGGAACAATCAATCCAAAGTGAAGGAAGTTGTATAGTCTTACTTCTTAGGTCTTACACTATACTTTTTTTTGTTAGTAAGTTGAGAAACATTATATTACTATATAATACAAAAATAGTTTACAATCAGTTCCAACCAACTAAAACAGATATACTGGCTCGGTCTCTTCTTCGTCTGATATATTCTTTCTTTACCCATACTCCTACCTCCCCTTGTCTCTCTTAAGTTCTTGTCACTCTAACCATTTCCCATTCTAGGGACATTCTTAACCAAGAGGTTACATACACAAAAATATTTATGCTTCCCACCCTGATTACCTACACAGAAAGAAATATGTTGCACACCCCTGTATCTGCAGAAATATAGATAACTGGTGTGGTCTTCACTATTAACTACCCCAGGCCATTCAAAGATATTATAGTCATGATTTGGCATATCAACATTCGTTATAAGTGTTACAGCTGATTTTACCACACATGGTTGATCACACTTTTATGGCCTTCCCTGTCCCTCTGCAAACTCTTTGGACCCTATGGACTATTTTTGTACCTTTGATGTTTCTAATATCATCCCTTAAAACACTCATTATTTGTTGTACGTGACTTTTAATTCCTTTCTTGCGTATATACATGGATATTACCCTTAAACCCGCGTACATCGGGATGTGTGCAAAAGGCCAAATATTTTTGGAGTTTTCCTTAATGTGGATCCAAGTCACTTTTCTCTTGGCCTTCCATATGCGTTGATATCGCTCGTATTTGACCTTCCATTACCCCATTGAAGCACTATATAAGGAACCCTTTGGATACATTGAAGATGAGGAATTGAAGAGCAAGAAAACTATAGTCCATTGTTGTCGTAGTTTGCTTGTACTTGAGTCTGCATCGCTTTGTCCCTTGGAGCACTTTGTGTTGTTCCCAAGCTTGCATTTTCTTGTGAGATTTCTATCGAGAGATGGAGGATTGAGGTGGTGGAGGCCCAGGTGGAGGAATCAGTTTCTTTGGTTCACATACGTACTGATAGAGGTTGTCACTTGTGTAATATCTAATTTATTTAATAGAAATATCTTTTCCTATCCAATGATGTGCATTTAAATGAATATTGAATCCATGGATGTGTTCAATTGATTATGTATCATTGATTATATATGCTACAGTAGGCCTAACACTATATTATATAGCTATCTTGCCTTGTTTACTGTTGTTGAGAGTAAATTTCTAACACAAGCAAGATTGGAAAAAGATCAATGGGGATCTACTACAACTGTCTGAAATAAGGTATGTTTCAAGATCCTTTAGTGTTAGATGTTGTATTTCTCTTACATATGGGGAAGGGATTAATTTTTGTGGTTTCTCTATCTATTGTGGTACACCCCAAGCCATAGGAAGTTTTCTCTGTAATAGAATTGGTGACTCCACTAGGGAAGTTCCTAGTTGTTTTTATTTGGGTGTTTTTGGCATTTAATGTGATTTTATTGCTTTGATTTTTCTATTTCTATATCGGGTCTGGGGGCATGATTACCCAGTAGTATTTTGGAGAAGTAAATTTTGTCTTAGTTTGTCCATTTGTCTTATTTTTCTATCTTTTTCTCCCTGTACGTGGGTTTTGATTTCACAGTCACGTGTACACGCGGGTTTTCCTGGAGTAGTCACGTATGTACACAGGTTTATTGAGAACAGTCGGGTATGTTGTTACAGAGAGAAATTCCCATGGCTTGAGGTACCACAACAGACAGCTTGACTCCCAAAAATCAATCCTTTCCAATATGCAATAGAAATTAAATATCTAACACTAAAGGATCAGACCTCGTACCTTATTCCAGACGGTTGAAGTAGATCCCCGTTGAGCTTTCCAACTTCAGCTTGAATTGATAGATTACTTCCTCAACAATAAGTAAACAATACAAGCATACTATATAGATTGGTGTTAGATCTATTCTAGCATATATAATCAACAATGTATAAACATTTTAAGTCATCCCATGGATAAAAAAAATATTCATTCAAACATACATTATTGGACAGGAAAAGATATTTCTATTAATATAAAATTAGAGATTACAATGGATACAACCTCTGTCGGCACGTCTGCGAATCAGAGAAACTAAACCCCCCACTTGGGCCTCCACCACCTCAATCCTCCATCTCTCGATAGAAATCTCACAAGAAAAAGGAAAGCTTGGGAAGAACACAAAAGTGCTCCAAGGGACAAAGGGATGCAGACTCAAGCACAAGTTCCGACAACAATGGACTATAGTTTCTTTGCTCTCAATTCTCTCATATGCCTTCAATGTACCATAGAGTTCCTTATATAGTTTTTCAAAGGGGTAATGAAAGGTTGAATCCAAGCGATATCAAGGCATATGGAAGGCCAGGAGTCAAGTGAGTCAGATCCATGTCAAGGAAAACTCCAAAAGAATTTGGATTATGCACACATCCCAATGTACATGGTTTTAGGGGTCAAACCCACATATATACACGATAAGGGGTTTAAAAGTTGCATATAGAAATTTACAATGTTTTTAGTGATGGTTAAGGAAACATCAAAGGACAAAAATTGGTCCAAGGGGTCTAAGGAGTCTGCAGAGGGATAGGGGAAGGCCATACAAGTGTGATTCACTTGGAGTGGTAAAATCAGCTATAACAGATGCCCCCCAATGTGTGAGGTCAGAGGGATCATACGATGGCTGAAATACATTATAAGTACATCCCAGAAGTGGAGTGATGAAGGATCCCAAATGGAAGACTAGCCACCCAATCAGCATAGTACAATGATACAACTCTGCACATACTGCAAATACATATAGCAGTCCCGAATACATAAGAGTACAATGGCCATGAATAGGCATGATACAAGATATCAGATATGTGGTCATTGCCACGTTCAATATACATAGATCAGAATCTCTATGATGAATATATACAAAGGACCATGATATCTATAATGACTGAAGATATATAATGGATCAAGATCTCCATAATGGCTAGAAATGTCTGACATGTATTGGAATCAAGCCACAAGAGCTGAAATCTCATGAACACTGGCACGATCAATGAGGTAGCATATAAGAGATGCCACCAATCTGGAAGGTCTTCTACACAAACCGCTACGAGTACATGTCCTACTATGTGAATAAAGGTGTCGAGGTCGAACATAGTAGTCCATCATCTGATTACCGGTCATTGATGTATACCATTAATAGATGCGAGATCACCCACTGATAATGAAAATGGGAATCAAGGTACTAGAGTGCAAACTAACAAGTGTGAATAAATGTGTTGAGGTCGAACACTTGAGAGGATCCATCGATCAGGGGACATTGATGTATTCCCAAAGAATATCGATGGCGAGAGAACCTGCCACTGATGATTGCAAGTCTCAAGGCACTCAAAATGACTCTAGATTCTAATCCCAGAATAAATGATTTGAAATCGATGGGATGAAATCCGCTGGAAGGAGGGCATTAAGGAATCCCCCATCATCCAACACGGGGTACTCAGAAAAGCTGTATGATGTGAAAGGACTCGATCATAAGGTGCATGAACCAATAACTGTACCGGGAATGGCCGACATGCAAAGTCAAGATAACTAAGGAATGGCTGACTCAGGTTTCAACTTCCTTCAAACAAGAGCATAATGACAAATGGTGACTGAATAAAGGAAGCATAGACTCGATATACAAACTGGGACATCTCTGTGACACAGGAGGTATCAACAGAGGCTCCATGGGCACTAGAAGCTTAACCAGTCAGTGGAGATAAACTCAGATAAACAAGTACAGCTCCTAAAGTCAAACTATAAACCCATCCAATGGATGTGATATACAGTGCTCTATTCGAAGGCGACACGACTCAACAGCTGCGAAAGATAACATCTTTCCTTGTCCGGCTTTTTGGTTTTTTGATTTTCTTTTTGGACTTTTTCAAAAAATTAAAAATCTTGAGAAAGAATAAAACTGCTTAATAGTTACATACTAGGAGGAGACGAGTGTCATAGGAGCAAACAAAATAGTTCCAAGCAGTGGAACATACCTATGCTCAATGCAAGGACACATGTGTAGGATATCGACACTCAGGGGAAAATCCCCTCCTAATAAAAAGGGAATCAAGCTGCAAAGGATATATTAAATGGCTCTGTAGGGCTAGACATGAGACAAGATCAGGCTATATGGCTGAAGTGCAATGTCAGGGAAGCTGGCATAAAGCTCAATAAGGCAGGCAAAGCTCATGATAATTTAATTACAGCTTGACATATGGGAGTCTTGAGGGAGATAGGCCAGCAAAAGATCAAGAGGAGTATGAGGCTCTTGCAAAATGTCATGGCAGTATTATACAATGGACTCCCACACCCTAAAATATAAAACGTCAGTATGGGCACCAAATGCAGATAAGGCGCTAACTAGGGTACCCATGTAAGGTCAAGCTCTACCACTCATACCATGCCACTTCTAAAACAACAAGAAGGTTCCGTGACATAATAGAGTGGGTTCGTACCTAAGGCTATGATGAAATGGTCATAAGTTCATGCAAAATGCAAAAGGTGATGAAACCTAACCTATATGCCATTTTAGACATGATAACTAAGATCGGCATGAACGGTTCAATCCAATGGCTGAAACGACACTCAAAAAGGTCTCCTACATCATGAATTAGGTCAAAAACAGTCCAAAATGATTAGAAATGATCCAAACTATAGGAAAGGGGGTAAATATTTTCAAAAATTTGAAAAATTTCTATAAATAGCAAAAAATTCAAAACATTATAAAACATTTGAAATTTTTACCCAATTGAGCTCAGATTTTCAACAGCGAATTCTAGGAGATCCAACCGGCGGAATCCACTACCGTTTCTTCCAGGTACTTACCCATGCTCTTCTCTTCCATTTCAATGAAATTTTTATCAAATTCCATGGTCATTTGAGGTTTCTAAGCCAATCTAAAAAAGGCACTGCAGCCCACGTGGAAATCGAGGGTTTTTTTTTGTATAGGGCTGGATATACATGAAAAATTCCCTCACGGTTGCATATATACATGGGTATTTGGAAAACAGTTGCGTATGCGGCCGCGCATGAGGTTTTTTAAGTAATCTAATGGGAAAACTTGCAATGTTTTGTGTAGGATGGTCCTAGAATGGAGAGAGCATGAACATGGTGATGTAGAGGAGGTAGTAAGGGCCGATCTAATGGATCAACAAGCGCTACATGCATGTGGACTCTACAAGTTTTGGTGTCTTGGTGGTTTGCAGGAAAAACCAAGACTATTACAGATGCTGGTGGATTATTGGGATCCAAACCCTTAGTCCTTCCAGATAGATGGAATGTCCTTAGCATAGAGCTGGAGGACATATAATTCATTACTATACATTCTCTATGGGGGGAAGTAGTGAACCTTCATTCTCACGGTGGGCCCGGAGGTGGCCTATCTATCGATGAGTACATTATGGTGTACTACTATCTAGACATGGAGAAGGTGGGGACTCATATCCCAACCAACTCTATACATGTGCTAGGCCTAAAGGCCATCCTATTGACATTGGGCAGGATAGAAGACTTGGCGTCACTCCACCAGGCCTCGCGGTCTCTGATGTTCTATGCAATGGAGTGCATGAGACCCATGGTCTATGACTGGAGCACTACATTACTCAGCAACATGAAACATTAGCTCAGTCAGTGTAAGATGGGCAGAGTGTGGAACTTCAAGTTCAGCAGCATACTGAGCACGTTTTTCTTCAAGCATGTTCTAGGATTGAGCCCTAGAGTTGACGTTCCTCTTCACAGGGTTCGAGATCTGGCCCAACGACGTTGGACAGATGCGATGCGCAGACTAGGGGGAGGTAGGGTGTCCAACCCCTATCCAGTTGAGTTCTTTTTGTGGTGCTAATGACAAATATTTTCCATCAATGACTACCCCTATGCAAGGATTGATTTCCAGGGGGACCTGGACATGCCGCTACCACCAGGATCGGCATATGGTGATATCAGTAATGAATCTCAACCCTATCTTTAAATTTTTGAGTTATTTAATTTTTTTTGTGTTTTTTGATTATATGGAATCAAAAGACATATTTTTTGTGCGACAATACATAGTGACATCTACCACTTGCATGTAGATGTGGGGCCATGGTGGCCTAAAGGCTTCCCTCCTCACAGACGAAGGGGAAGAGGAGATGATATCATGGGTGTGGATGCATAGTGGACGCTCTAGAGCATTCATACCAACTTTGTTAGGCTAATACACAGAGTTCCCATGGCGCAAGTTGAGGACTTGCCTAAGGCTATGCAGCGCTAGGTGGTGGGTGTACCACGAGCATGGGTGCGATTATTCCGATGGCTAGCTAGAGCTGAAGTGACCTTCCATGATCACAACCCCCCTCTCCTCCTCCATAGGCTTAGAGACCTGGGAGTGACACATTTTGTATTACCATGTATTATATTTTGGTGGCTCGAGAGCCCCATTTTTGTATCATGACACTATGTAATACCACATTTTGGTTGTTATATAAAATTTTTATGGTGATCGGTTTATTTATTTACATGTGTAAAAATTTGTGTTTGTGATGAATTTATTGTGTATGAAACAAATTCCAATCTAACACGTAGTTAGCACATGAGCCAGCAACTTGATTATTAATTCTTGGAATATGTATGTATGTTATATTGTCAAATTTCCATTCTAATAATCTCACACATAAGAATCTTCTTAATAATGTTGGATCTCTAACATGGTACAAACCATTAAGCTGTGACACTACTAACTCCGAATCAAGACGTACCTCAAGAGAGAGAATGCCATGTGAAATGGAATCCCATAGAAGCTCAATAACGTCGCTATATTCAGCAACATTGTTGGAAGATGGCTGTAGACATACGCCTCTTAAAGACAGTACCTGACCCATAGGAGTATAAATCACCCAAGCAGCAGAGGCTGAGTGTTGAGTGTGATGGTTCACACCATCCATGAATCCTATGTAGGTGGAATATTCCATTGACATCTTCCAAAAGAAACGGAAACTAATCAGAAACCCGATCACGATAAGAAAAAGACCTAACTATGCAAAACTGTACAATAATATACAATAACCAATCTTCGTTGAAAATCATGCATAGTACTTCTTGAGATAGAGCCCATTTCTAGGATCCACCAAGGCCATTCCCTCATAATCCACTAACTCATAAGCGCCCTTCTCTAACACACGTTTGACGACATAAGGACCATGCCACATGGGGTTAAACTTTCCTGCCCCCAAGGGTTCTTTTAGTTGATCCCACAAAAGGACCAAGTCTCCCTCACTAAACCCTCTTGGATGGACAGACTTATCGTACTGGACCTTTAAGCGACGTTTATTTACTTCTAGAGCCACCAAGGAATCTCGACGTTGCTCATCAAGATGCTCAAGGTGGAACAAATGCTCCTCCAAAGGTGAAGTGTCTGGTAAGATTTCTATGGCTAGCTTCAAAGAAGTAATCTTGCATTAAACCGGTGATATCGACTCCACTCCATGTACGATTTGATATGGAGAAAAACCTGTGGCAGTCTTAACAATGGTTCTATACACCCACAAAGTAGGATATAACATGATGTGCCAATTATTCTTGCTATGTGCGATGGTTTGTTGGAGAATGGATTTGAGTGATTTATTCACTGCTTCCACCTATCCATTTGCTTGAGGGTATTAAGAGTAGGAATGCTCTTGCTTGTACCCTAACTTTGATTCCAACTCTTCCATCATATGATTATGAAAGTGCGAGCCATGGTCAATGGCAAGCTCTTTCAGAATTCTGAACCGAGTAATAATTTGGTTTAATACAAAGTACATGGCTGTCTCACCGTTGGATTTAATTATAGGCATAGCCTCATCCCATTTCATGAAGTAATCAACAACCATTATGATATGATAATTCCCCCAGCTGAATATGGGTTGCAATCCATAAAATCAATCCCCCATTTAGTGAAGGGACTGGCGGTGATGATGGGATGTAATGGGGCAGGTTTCAAGCACATATTACGTACAAACACCTGGCAAGGGTGGCACCTCTTAACCGCATCTACACAATCCTTAAAGATCAACGGCTAGAAATAACCCACTCTTAAGATTTTTTGGGCTATAGAAAGCCTAGATAAATGAACAAAACACGCCCCTCCATGGAACTCATTCAGCACTACCTCATCCTCTTCATGAGTTAAACAACGTCATAAAATGGAATCTACCCCATGGCGGTACAAAGTGTTATCCACTATCAGGTAATTCTTAGACACGTGACGTAATCGTCGTCATTCATCCCGTGAGAGGTGAGTAGGGACCTTCAATGTTTGTAAATATATAATGATATCCCCATACCATGGGTCTAAAGTTGAGATTAAGAAGATGTGTTCATCGATAAATGTATCTTCACAAACCAACTCCTTAGCCTCGCTTGGGAAATCTGATATAAGCTCTACAAAAATTAACGATTTCTTTGATTTTGCTGAAACAAATTCGAGATCAAATTCTTGTAGGATGACAATCCATTTATTATATTTTCCCCCAATCATCCTTTGAGTGAGGATGAATTGAAATGGATTGACATGGGCTACAACCAAGGTCTCACGAAGGAGAATATAATGTCTCAACCATTGAACCGCATGTACGGTAGCTAAAGCAAGCTTCTCAACATGAGAATAATGAATCTCTACATCAATAAGGTTTCAGCTCAGATAGTATATGACATGCTCTTGGAGCTCCTCATCCTCTTGAACCAAAACCATCCCAATCGTCTCCATGGACGCAGCCACATAAACTAGAAAATCACGGCTATAGTCCAGGGGACTAATCACCAGGGCTGATGCTAGGGCTCACTTGAGCACATCAAAGGACTCCTAGGCTCGCTCATCCCAAAAAAAGGTGGTGTCCTTCAAAAGACGCATGAAGCCTCTGGTCAAATTGGCAAAATTGACAACAAATATTCGTAAGAAGTTTGCCATGCCTTGCAAACATTAAAGATGATGAATATTTTTTGGGGGAGACAACTGAAGTATTTCCTCAACCTTCAAAGGGTCGAATCTTATACCCTCTTTAGAAATGATGAATCCTAACAAGCGTCTTGAATTCACACAAAAATGCACTTGTGAGGATTTAACCTAACCAAATAATGGCGGCATCTTTTGAATACCAATCTCAAGTGATAGGAATGATGCATTCTCATACAAGAATGAGCAGCAAGGTCATCCAAAAATACCTCGATAATCGACTTGAGATCATGGAAGATCAAGGTCATTTCCCGCTGAAAAGTAGCTTCGGCAATATTAAGGCCAAAAGGCATTTTTCGATATGCAAAAGTTCCCCAAGGACAAATAAATGCAGTCTTATGCTGGTCCTTAGGTTTAGTTTGTATCTGATTATATCCAGAAAAGCCGTCCATAAAGGAAAAAACCTCACTACCAACACACTCATCCAAAATCTGATCAATAAATGGTGTGGGGAAATTGTCCTTAGGACAGGCATGATTCAAATCATGGAAATCAGTACATATGCGGACCACTCCCTGCTTCTTATCTACCAGAATAGGTTTTGAAACCCAATTCATCAAGGGAACGGGATAGATAAAACCGACTTTCAACAGTTTCTCTATCTCTGCCTTAATCGTGGGTGCTTTCCTAGGATTCACCGCATGTAAGCATTGTCGAACAAGCTTAGCATTGGGATAAGTCCTAATCTCATGTTCAATAATACGAGGGTTGATACCTAGCATTTCATCGTAAGACCAAGAAAATATATCACTGAATTATTTAAACAACTCAGTGTATTCTTGAATCTCAGCACGGGAAAATTCTGCCCCAATATAGACATTCTCTATCCTGCCAGGATCGCGAGAGCTATTGATAGGAATAATTGAAGATATGTTTACCATGTTTCCATCAGCCATCGGACCAGGAGAGCTTAATGGAACCATAGGACTACCAACTCTCTCACTAAAAACCACCCTAAAGTCCTCACGCTCCAAGCGGTCAAGTTTGGGAAGAAAGTAAGATCTATGTTGGAGTTCCTCCCATGGTGGCTTAACTCCTGACATGGCCTCAATAATCGCTTCATTTGAATAAAAAAACCCTATCAAGGCAGTCATGTGCATTAGAAGACTGCACTGCCCATGCCGGCAACATATAAGGGTCCTCCTCCTCCATCCATGAAGAGGAAGGACTGGGCTTTGCAACACACTCAAGATTAGCTTGATAAGCTACCATAGTTGTAGGCAATGGTATGTTCATCATGATGGGCTCACTTGGAGTACTCGGTGTAGGAAGAATCCAAGGATCTTCCATATGACTTGTGTGAAAAGACACCGATCTCATAGATGTCAAAGCCTCACCAAAACTAGATCCTATCATAAGGATAGATGCAGGACAACTAAAAATTCCCATGATAGATGGATACATTCCTACACCCACACTCCCAGTTGCCAGCTAAGAGTGTTCAACGATCAAGATCAAAGCTCCCGAAGATGTGGTAACTGACAGATTCTTGAATGACATTTGATCAATTGTGACTATCTTCTCGTTAAATGGAAAGCATACAACGCGAAATAGGGAAGAAGCTATGGCTTGCATACTATACATCCAATTCCTACCCAGTAAGAGATTGTATTCAAGGGGCACATCAACCACCTCGACCTCTATCACAATAGTCTTCCCTCCCAAATGGACCTTAAGGGAAGGAAGGATCCCGCGCGGCCTAAATGATCTCCCATCAAATGAAGTTAACATGGTCACTGATTTAGACAACTCAGGGGAACCTAAACCCTTCCAACATGATAAAAACATCATAGAAGCAACAATGCCTTCGTCAATCATAGTGCGCTTGACGGTCATGTTAAGACATTCTACGTGAATCAACAGAGACACATAGTAAGGCAAGCGAGGTTGAAGTCCTACGGTTTCAAATTTAATCACAGAGGAAGAATCATCATCATTCACACCAAGGGCTAAAAGCAAAGCCTTCCTTTTCAAAGGACAACTCTAAAGCACTTCCAATGCAGACATCACACAAGGAGTATGGCCCAAATCCTTGACAACTGAATAGTTCTGGGTGGCTCGCGCATTAGGATTATGCCTCGAACGCTTAAGGAATCCCTTAGGAATGCGAGGTGTAGCTTCAGGTTTATCCATAGGTTTCTCAATATGCAAAGGAGACCCTGGTGGATCAGGTTCCTTTCCTGGGCTGGGTTGTGACTAACCATAGTCCTTCGCATGGGTCACAACTTTCATAGCGCATACCATGTTAATGCAACCATGACCACTACCCTCTGACGGATCTTGATCACCACCAGAATGATCATGGGTCCTCAATTTCATATTTCGATTGTGAGGTAAAGGGTTAGTTAGCACAGCTGGGCCCTATGCCAAGAATCTCGAGGCTTCATCGATACGAGGGCACAAGTAAGTGAGGTGATCGTCCTTACATAACTTGCAAGGGAATTTAACCTTACGTTTATCTTGGTTGTCCCCCCAGCATTACGGGAATTCTTGTCATTATTATTAGCATTCTCATTCCTATTCCCACCCTTACAATTATTCTTACCCTTCTTTTTATTCCGTCCAGGCTACTGGTTACCCTTCTGGTTTGATGATTGTACTAAAAGCACACTCATCATTTGGGTGGGCTGAGATGAATCCATGGCTTTTCCCGAAGTACATTGGTTGATTGACAACTGACTAACTTGTTTTGCGACCAAATCCACAGGTTTAGCACTTGCACAACCAACAATGCCATCGGCATGTGGTTCAGGTTTAACTTTAGGGTCGAAACTACAACGCAGAGCATTGGGAATGATCTCATATAACAAACTGGACTTAGCATAAATCAAATCCAGTTCCGGCACCCTAAAAATGGCTTGTTCTTCATTTTGCACTCTGGATGTAGAAACATCCTTCACTATATATGGAAATAACTACTTAAGGAACCATTCAAGGAGGAAGTCCGGTAGTGTAAAGGCTTTAATTAACCTCTTCCATCTACACCACTCTTGGATATGATCCGAGACATGTGTGGTTTTATCCTGCTGAAATTTCAAAAGAGTTTAGTACCAATGTCATAACGCACTGGTAGCTGGAAGTGGTTAAGAAAATTCATCGCTATGTCATTGAACAAAGCGAATGCCCCCCTAGGTAGCTCTATATACCATTTCATGGAAGGCCCTGTAAGGGTCCGTTGAAACAGCCTTAAACGGATGGAGTCCTGTTGTAAGGAATTCAAAGAGTACCATAGGTGAAAGGTAGTAACATGTTCGCTTGGATCCTCTCCCAGTTTTCCCTCGAACTCAGGTATGTCTGAGAGAAGCTTAGTAGGGACAGCCGGCCAAGTCGGGTCATGAGCTACAGGATCGTTCATTAATCTTGACAAGTCAAGAAGATTCATCGTTGCAAGGAAAGGGAGCCTAGGATGATGAGGTTGATCGACCACTCCCTGATAGTTCTGATTCACATAGGTCTGATTACCATTGTGACCTTGGCCATAGTGCCCTCCTCCCATTTGACCCGTATAGGGTGGCATGGCAGCACCATAGTGTGGTGTACCTTGACTATTAGGACCTACAAAGCCGTAATTTGGAGAGTAAGCAGGTTGTTGTTACCCTCCCCCATAAGGTGAAGAACCCTGTCTATACTGCATCCCATAATAGGGTCCATAATTCATCGCATGATATGTCCCATGAGACACTCCGTAAGTAGGAACATACACTCTGAAATTAGTAATATACATTCCAAAAGTAGGAATGTGACCTCTAGAAGTATGAACATGACCTCTCAAAACAACAGGTAGTGCATGAAGCTGAGACACAACCGGTCTAGTAACCGCAGTACGGACATAACTTGTAGCAATGTTCTGGCCTGAAGGACCATGTGAATGAGGTGGAGGGTGAACATTCGAAGAACTATGGACAGAGGACGAATGGATCTGTGTAATTATGTATGTACTATTCCCTATAGTCATTCATCTCGGATCTAGTATCTTAATAGGATCACTAATCCTAGACCTAGGAGGAATATGTGATGTAGCTTCCACCACCAAGATGGAAGGTGCAATGTGACTAGTGCTCCCAAAACTCTTCACATGGTAAGGAATGAGCATGCCCCCAGGCGTAGTGTTAGGCTCGAACTCATATTCGACATGAAATTTGAAATCATGTGTGGGAAAACCAGACATGCCATAACTACCATAACTAGTGCTCGCGGGTTCAAAATGAGTCTCATCATCCTCCGACATTCCATACCAGTGATGCGTCAATGGGGAATCAACCCTAGAGTAAGTAGGTCTATCATGAAAGGTTCCTATCTTAGAAATCATAGGACCTAACTCAGTCAAGTCAGGTGAAGGATCATAGTTAGGAGTAAACTCCCCATCTTCCACATGAATGGGAGAAGGTGGTTCAGAAATACCTTCTATATGGTCTCCCATGGTGTGTGAATCAATGTGCCAAGTAGTCCACCTGGACTGTCTATTTCTCACTCCCAAAGGAGGAGGAGATGTAAAAGGCAGAAGTCCTGCTAAATGACGAGAACAGCAAGGAGCCGCACCCAAATCCACAATGACTCAAAAAATATAAAATACTCTCTATCTATGCAAACCCTAGGCAAGCTATCATGCACATATCAATCACCAATAAAATCTAAAGCCAAACACAAGTAATCAAGGGTAGGATAAGTGAGCTCCCAAATGAAGCAAGTATGTCTCACCTAGGAGAGGCTTGAGACTCCCATACACAACAAGCGGAGGTACATAACCAATTATTGTTTCCCTCAGCTTCAACGCGTAAAATGACTGTGCTATCAAACCCCAACCTAGCTGGGACACCTGTAGAATAACCCCTACAAAGTACCCGGTCAATATCCTAGGTAAGGCCACTAAGGTCACCTCAATATAATCAATGCTCAGGTGGATAGTTGCAGGTGGGATCGACCGTATGGGCAGGGTAGCAATGCCCAAAACTCTCGAAAAACCCCCCTGATATGAATACAATCCTAGAAATATCTCCAGTGCTACTCAGTTATGACTAGGGCTCATCCCAATCAATAGCCACTCACACTGCCTCATGTTGAACTCTCTTTTCAGAGGAGGATCTTGAGAAACACTAGTTATACCAATGAATTTCACACACTCACCTGGACAGACACATACATGTTGTTGTTTAGTGGTCTTGGAGAATTTACTCACAATGAACTATTCCAAGACCCTAAAACCTAATCTTGTTGGTGAACCCTGTCAAATAAAATAGTGTAGTTCATTTTAATTAAGCGTTGATTTTAATTGGCTTTATTACTCAAAAGAGGATATGGCCGTGCAACTAATGGTGTTATGACACAACATGAAGTAAAATGCACACCTAACAATCAATGCAAATGCATTGTGTCCATGAAAACAGGGTATGCTATACATGAAATGCAAAATTCTCTTCAAATGATAAATGCAAGCTTTCCTATATAAAATCCTCACTAATACTCCAAAGAAAATCTAGTGCAAGTACTATGCAAAATTCAAAATGCAATGCATGATGATAAGCAAATATTTTTGTATTTTTTGAAATAAAATGAGATATAAAAAGAAAAAGAATGATTCCACAATCCCCAGACTCTGCAAGCACACTCAAGCAGAACTAAGGTAAAACAAGTCTAATGCACTAATCCCAAAACAAAAAATAAAAAATGCAATGACAATAACTTTCTTAAAAAAGAAATTTATCCTAAAAAAAACATCCTTGGTCAGAAACAGAGGTGTATACAGATTCTGGCAATATCAAAGGAGACTCAGCAATCATCAAAATTCACCCAGAAACCATTCAAATTCCTCTAAAAGAAAAACTAAGGGCATACGTGGCTGTTTGAAGTAAACCCATGTGTCTATGTGGAAATAGCAGAGAAACCCACATGTATACGTAGCTGTGAGTTCAAAACTCGCGTACAGGAAGAAAGGTGCATAAAAACAAAGGCAAACAGACAAGCTGAGACAAACTTCACACCAATCAGACTCTACCAGGAAAACATGCCCCCATACCTAACACAGAAACAAGAGAGAAAGAGAAATTCAAAGTCATTGAAAGCCGATAGAAAACCACCAAAGGACAACTACTAGGAACTCCCCAGCAGAGTCGCCAATTCTGTTACAGAGAGAAATTCCTATGGCTTGGGGTACCACAACAGACAGCTTGACTCCAAAAATCAATCATTTCCAATATGCAATAGAAATTAAATATCTAACACTAAAGGATCAGACCTCGTACCTTATTCCAGACGGTTGAAGTAGATCCCCGTTGAGCTTTCCAACTTCAGCTTGAATTGATAGATTACTTCCTCAACAACAAGTAAACAATACAAGCATACTATATAGATTGGTGTTAGATCTATTCTAGCATATATAATCAACAATGTATAAACATTTGAAATCATCCCATGGATAAAATATTCATTCAAACATACATTATTGGATAGGAAAAGATATTTTTATTAATACAAAATTAGAGATTACAATGGATACAACCTCTGTCAGCACGTATGTGAATCAGAGAAACTTAATCCCCCACTTGGGCCTCCACCACCTCAATCCTCCATCTCTCGATAGCAAGCTCAGAAGAAAAACACAAGCTTGGGAAGAACACAAAAGTGCTCTAAGGGACAAAGGGATGCAGACTCAAGCACAAGTTCCGACAACAATGGACTATAGTTTCTTTGCTCTCAATTCTCTCATATGCCTTTAATGTACCATAGAGTTCCTTATATATCTTTTCAAAGGGGGAATGAAAGGTTGAATCCGAGTGATCTCAAGGCATATGGAAGGCTAGGAGTCAAGTGAGTCAGATCCATGTCAAGGAAAAATCCAAAAGGATTTGGATTATGCACACATCCCAATGTACGCAGTTTTAGGGGTCAAACCCGCGTATATATGTGATAAGGGGTTTAAAAGTCGCGTATAGAAATTTACACATGTTTTTAGGGATGGTCAAGGAAACATCAAAGGACAAAAAATGGTCCAAGTGGTCTAAGGATCCTGCAGAGGGACAGGGGAAGGCCATACAAGTGTCATTCACCTAGAGTGGTAAAATCAGGTATAACATATGCCCTGATTTTTTTCTTTTTTTGGGAAGATTAAGTGTTGCGGGGTGAGTTTGGCTGGCTGTTGAGTATTCTTTGATGCTTCTAGAGTCTGTATCTCCCCTCTATTTCTGACCAGAGACTCTTTTTTATTTAATTTTTTGAAAAATGTGTTGGGCCGAATTAATGTCGTTTTAATTATGTTGTAATATTTTCCCAGCCATTTAATTTGTCAATATGAGGTTCGTAGGCTTATGAAGCACATGCAAATTATATGAAGGACTGAAGTGAAATTAAGCTAATCTAACCCCCCTTAAGCTAAAACACACAACTGCTAATCTAATGTTGGAAGATGAAACACACGACTGAAAGTAAATTGCATAAAATAAAGACAACATATGAAGAGCAACAAGACAACACATGTGAGCTCACATTAAAAATCAACCAATATTAATTTACATCACAAGAATCAATGACAAATCATGAAAGAATCAAAACCAATATTATGAACAAAATCTAAGAATTCCCTTCTCCATATTACAAAGTCAAGACTAACTTCTACAATCTACTATTATCTAAGATAATATAAGATCTAAGATATTCTAAGATAATCTAGGATAGCAAATGAAGAGAGACCAGTCTCTTTTATACATGAAATTCTTTGAAAAGAAGATAACCATCTCATAATGAGAGATCCACTATTCACTCAACCACTCAACTACTTTTCTATTATTACAAGATATGATCCCTTCAAATCCTCCACATATCTCTCACAAATTCTCCACATGTCTCTCAACCAAATCTCCATGATCTTCTCCTTGGAATATTCTTTGCATAACTATCTCCTTGAAATGGTGGAGGAGATATACGTGAAGTCTTTTCTTTGAATTAATCCTTCACATATTCCTACACATTACAAAGCTCATCGATACTTTTAGATATTAGTGAAAAACATGTTAATTTTATAATATTTAATCATAAATACACTTATAATATTAAAATAAATAAAGTGGAAATAATAAGGTGAAACCCACATATATGTATGGAAATGGTATGATAAAAGGTTAATGGGACGATGAAATGTGAGGAATAGTGGAAGATAAAGTCGATGAAAATGTGACATTTTCGAGTCTCAACATACTCCCCAACTGAACTTGCTGCATGTCCTCATGCAACTATGTATGGATCTTCTCAAGAAATTTTGGCCCCTAAACTTGGCTTTGATTGATGATGTCATTTTAAGAATGAGTGTTTCCAAGGTGTGAAATGGATGAGTAACAACTGGAATTTCCTTATGGTTGGTTCTTGTGTGACAACCATGAATATAAAGAATGTTGGTTCTTGTGTTAACAACATTCATTTCATGATGTGAAATGCATGAGTAATAGCTGTCATTTTCCTTATGGTTGGTTCTTGTGTGACAACCATTAATGTAAAGAATGTTGGTTCTTCTGTTAACAACATTCATCCCGTCATCTGTTTTCTAGATGCATAATAATTTAACCATACACTCACTGAAAATGATAAGCTATTAATGTGCATAGAAATAATCATTGTGCATAAGAAATCCTTTTCTTTATCTTTATGAATCATGCCAATATGTATATCAATGTGTATGAAGCAAAGTGCAATAGAGGATTTGTCAGAAAAGAAATTCTTATGAATGGTAAATGAGATGAAAAATGGGCGATGGTGGTGAAAAGAATGGAATGATAGTAGTGAGTATGTATTAAATATAGTTCTCCCTCCCCAACTGATGTGGTTGCATGTCCTCATGCAACCTAGCATGGGTTGTGAAAGAAATGGAGCATGGTGAGAAAATTTTCCAAATTATTCATTGCTAGCATGTAAGGAATGTTAAATTTTCATATGCTTAACTAAGACATCAATATATCATTTCATTTTTCATAATAAAAGAATATAAAATAGGATCACTGAAAGAAATAGTATCACAAGAACAACATAGATTTATCCTGGGAAAACCCTAAAGGGAAAAACCCAGCAAAAGCTTCCTCAATATATATGCCCCAAAAACGGAAAAAGGTAAAACCAACAAGGAGATCAAAAACCTGATTCTCCTCCTTCTCCAGCAACTCCTCTCCTCCACAAGTGCTCTATTCCAAGTGAGTGTGTGTGTCTCAAGTGAGGATCACTACACCTCTATTTATATTCATTTGTTCACTTAAAGTTTACTCAATTAACATGTTGGCTTAATTTAACTCATGTAGGCTCGAGTTACACATGTAGGCTCAAGTAACCACACCGGGGTGATGATGACCCACCTTTACAATTTGAGGGGACTACCTCATGACTCTTATTAGTTCTTCTAATTAGGAGCATCGGGGTACAATTAAATACAAATGGTTCTCCTGGTTGGACCATCAGGGACCACAAAAGATACATAAAGAATATTCTTTGAAGTTACAATATTTCAACACTCCCCCTTAATGAGAAGGGTATTCTACATCAACAACAACAAGAGCAGAGATGGGGGACATCATCAACATCAGTAGGGTAACACATCTATAAATCATTGGAAGCTTTTCAACATCATGTAGTCTTCATCTTCAATCTTCAATCTTCATCATCAGCAACATCTTCAGTTTTTGATCAACAACATCTTCAGCATTTTGATCTTTCAATTAGCAACGACGTCTTCAGCACTTGGATCTTTCGATCAGCAACATCTTGAGCACTTTGACTGTTCCATCAGCAACAACATCTTCAGCATTTCGATCAGCAACATCTTCAGTACTTTGATTTTTCGATCAGCAACAACATCTTCAGCATTTTGTCCTTTTGATCAGCAACATCTTCAGCATTTTGACTTTTCGATCAACAACAACATCTTCAGCATTTTGTCCTTTTGATCAGCAACATCTTCAGCATTTTGACTTTTCGATCAACAACAACATCTTCAGCACCTTGACCTTTCGATCAGGAGCAACATCTTCAGTACTTTGACCTATCAATCAGTAGCAACATCATCATCATCATATTCTGATCTGTCAATCATAGTCATCATAACATTCGAATCTTTCGATTAGAAACATCATCATCATACTCTGATCTTTCGATCAGAAACATCATCAACATAGAAACATCATCATCATACTTTGATCTTTCGATCAGAAACATCATCAACATACTCTGATCTTTCGATTAGAAACATCATCATCATACTCTGATCTTTCGATCAGAAACATCATAATCATAGTGCATCATCATCATACTCTGATCTTTTAGATCAGTACGACATCATCACCATCAGCAACAACCTGCAATCCACAACTCAAAGACAAAAAGTATTTGGATCACTTTTGGACTTAAAGTCCAGGGATGATACAATCCCACCACATTCTCGACAACCGAAGTTACTGGATTGATTACGGGAGAATCAGTCCCTATCACTTTAGGACTAAGTCCAAGGACGATGCAATCCTACCACATTCTCGACGACCGAAGTCACCGGATACAATTATGGGATAATCACTCCCTATCACTTTAGGACTTGAGTCCAAGGATGATGCAATCCTACCACATTCTCGACGATCAAAGTCACCGGATACAATTACGGGATAATCACTCCATATCACTTTAAGACTTGAGTCCAAGGATGATGCAATCCTACCACATTCTCTACGACTGAAGTCACCGGATACAATTATGTGATAATCACTCCCTATCACTTTAGGACTATGTCCAAGGATGATGCAATCCTACCACATTCTCGAGGACCGAATCCACCGGATCTATTATGGACAGATGTCCCGGGATGATACAATCCCTCTTCATTCTCGAAGACCGAGGTCTCCAGATCACTTTAGGGAAGGTTCCCAAGGATGATACAATCCCATCACGTTCTCGATGACCGAGGTCATCGGATCTATTATGGACAGATGTCCTGGGATGATACAATCCCTCTTCATTCTCGAGGACCGAGGTCTCTATATCACTTTAGGGAAAATGCCCAGGGATGATACAATCCCACTGCAACATCACTACTCCCCCTTTCGAGGAAGGTCTGTTCGAACAACACCAAGATTGTCTCAAAAGTGTTCGAACTCTACTCGAGGCAGAGGCTTCGTCGGTACATGATCATCCAAACCATCAGCATCTACATCTTCAATATCTGAATACTGATCTATCACCATCTGTATCTCTAGTATGTGAATACTAAAAGCATCATCATCTATATCTTCAATATGGGAATACTGAAACATCATAATCTCTATATTCAGTATAGAAATACTAAATCACCATCATCTGCATCTACAGTATCATTATCTTCATCTTATCTTGTATGTAGAAATACCGGATTTCTACATGTTATGTGGAACACAGGGTTCTTTGTCATCACAGCTATGGTTATCACATAGAATCATTGTTGTATCCATCTTCAGGTCAAAAAGACCTGATATTGGCTTCTGAATCCATATGGCTTCATAACATAGTAGAGCAATCTGCTATGTATTCTGCTTCAACCGTGCTAAGAGAAACACTGGACTATTTCTTGCTAAACCATGAACTCATAGCATACCTCAAAGCATATACCTGATTTGATTTTCTTGTCTGAGATACTTCCAACCCAATTTGCATCTATGTAGCCATACAATCTATACTCATGGCTACCATCATAGTATAGACCAAAGTCTATAGTCTCTTTCAGATATGTTTTGCAGCTACTAGGTGAACCCGTCTTGGTTGAACAAGATATTGACTTAAGGTGTTCATAGAAAAACAAATGTCCGGTTTGGTATTTGTTAAGTACATCAATGACCCAATGATCTGTCTGTAGTGAGTCACATCCACTAACTCTAATGAGTCATTAGCTAACAGCTTCAGGTTGGAGTACATGGGTGTGGCCATGACTTTGCGTTTGAGTCTCTTCAATATCTCTACCACATACTTTCCTTGGTTGAGAAAGATTCCTTTTGAACTTTTCCATACTTCTAGACCTAGGAAATAATGCATTAACCCAAGGTCTTTCATCTCAAATTCTTCTACTATTTTCTTCTTACTTTCCATGATTTGTTTCTCATTCCCTGTCAAGAATAAGTCATCCACATATAGTAATAGAATGATAGGTACATCTTCTACAACCTTGTAGGAAAGGTTACGATCGTCTTTACTCTTGGAAAATTCCATGCTCATCAGGAAACTATCTATTCTTCCATACCAAGCTCTGGGAGCTTGATTCAGGCCATAGAGGGCCTTCTTCAACTTGCATACTTGATTCCTTCTGTCTTTAGCTTCAAATTCTCGTGAATATTCGATGTAAAACTCTTCCTCAATCATACCATTAAGGAAGGCTTGTCTTTACTTCATCATGGAAGAAACTACCGTGATAGTTTTGAGGGAAATGTACCTTGCTTCCAGAAGTAAGTGTCTCTTCATAATTAATTCCCTCTTTCTGATAGAAACCTCTAGCCACAACTCTTACCTTACTTCTATCAACAACATATCTTATCTTGTAAATCCATTTGGAAGATACCACATTCTTTCTTTCTGGTTTGAGTACTATATCCCAAACATCATTCTAGTATCACAACATCTTCTATGAGTTTGTCTTCTCAGGTCATCAACATATCCTAGTCTTTTGAATTCAACCTTGAAGGTTGGAACCTACTTTACTCTTGGTAAATTCTCGATCCATCACAAAGCTATCCATCATGCCATACCATGTCGAACTCAGATATAATTTTCTATAGTCACTCCCCCTAAAGTGGAGTATCATCTTCCCTCGTCATTCTATACAGGTGGTTCTATGCTTGACATATACTGGTCAATAGAGTATGTCATGTCATAGTCTATTCTTTATAGGGAGAATCACGAACCTTTATTTGTACACTTGTTCCATCATATCGTATACATCATTCCCCATGATCAACTGTTACTCTTTGATCATAGCTTCTTTTATAGCATTCTTTTGTTCATCTTGAGTTATCTCTTGTACCCATGGTGGTCTTCATCCTTGAAGGTGGATATACCATTCTCTGAAGCTCTTTCTTCTGTCATGGTGTCTCTGACCCTGGGAGCTTCAGATTCATGTTTATTGGAGTGAATCTTGAATTGTCATCACTTGTTCTTCGGAACAAGTCTCATCCTTCTTTTCTTGTAAGAGGTTGTTCGTGACCTTTCCTACAATTCAAATGTACAAGTTTCATGGTTAGAGATATTTCATAAAACATATGTATAACGACAAATTCTTATGCATCATGCAACTATTTAGTTAATACAACATTCATCCATATCTCACATAAACTTTCTAGATGCCTTCCATCTCTACCATGACATTATTGAGATTGTGCACTAATCCAATATGTCATCGAAGAGGTTTGATAAGTAGCAATGGAGATTTGTATAGCACCATGAGCTACTTACCCATCACATGCATATTAGTAGTATACAGTCATTAATGCAAACAATCTATCATGCATAACACATCACTGAATATAATCAAATGTATAACAAAACAATATCATGAAATGACAATTGAATACTTATCTTTATTTGTTTCATGGGTATATTCCTTCTTCAGTCTTCAACTTTATCATCTTCTTCATTCATGATAGCATCGTTTCTTATCCAAATGCTAAGGTGGATAAGAAGTTCTTCAAGAGTTGAGATCTTCATATTCCTCACTGATTGAGGGATCTTCTTTGGAACATGAGAGCTTGATCTTTAGAGATGAGATTCTTCTTCTTCCCAAAGTCTGCTGAAAGTAATCAATTCCTTCTGGAACACATTCCTTGAATGAATGAATTCCATGATCTTGGGAGGCCATTCAAGGTGGCCATCACCACTTCTGCATTCTTCACTTCTTCTTAAGCTGGTTTCTTAAGGTCATATTTCGATCTATGTTCTTCCCTTCAAATAGCTTGGTCAAGGAATCAAACCTCATCGATGTCTTTAGGGAAGAAACTTGTAGAACAAGTTGATTTGAGACTGAATCATCAATAATCTTCTGGGCTTTGACCAAGTTCTTCTTGTGAAAGGCTTCTAGCCTCATCTCCCTCTGAAACTGGAACCTCTATGCTCATGTAGGCGTCCAATCCATTTTCTTCAGAGAGATCATATACTTCTAGGCTTGGAGTTTTCAACTTCACCAAGCTTATCATCAAGCTGATGTGATAGATCAATTTGAAATGAGAACCTCAAATGAACATAGCAAAGGATTAGATCTTACCGATTTGAGGTGTCCGTCCTGGTTCTGGAGTTGGCTGATCTAGGGTTTGTCACAAAAACCCTAATTTTAAAACTTGGAATCTTTCAGATCTGATTGGATATACAGATATATCTCTTCAAATGGAGCTGTCCAATGTACTCCATTTCTGAAAATAGTGGAGGGAAGCTCCCAGAACAGGAAGCCCTAATTTTCCAATTTTTTCTGCAGAAATGCATGTTACTGTTTCTGTGATATCTCTGAAATTTATACTCCTCTATATCTGAAATTTTGTACTAAGGTAAAATCACATGTCCCTGATCCACCAACATAGGTTTCATCATAATTGGTTTCACCATTTTGGATTTATGATCCTTTTCCCAAGGTGACCTGTTACAGGACGGTTCAGAACAGAGAAATTGTACGGCATACCACGTGTCACTGGTTCATCTTCTGAGTCTAATATTCAGAAAACCAAAATTAAATTATGTTCCCTTTCTGGAACATCTTCAGGAATTCCATTTGTACCTCTGTGTCCCAAGATATTGAAATTCTCCCCAGGTGTCCTGTTTAGGGATGAATTCTGGAAGAGGCTGGAACCCTAATGTGGAGATAACATATCTCCTGGAATACAGCGAATATGAGGATGAATTTTGGACACAATGTTCATCATGATTTTATATTCCGTCTCTGAAATTTTCAGCTCCTGATACTTCGCCAATCTCGGAATATAGTGAATGTGCCAAAACGTAGCAGTTCTAGTATTTACGGTTTTTCTAGCTCGGGGTCAAACTACGGTTTGACTTTCCTGGAGATTCACCCAACCAAAAATATTGATCCAAGTCTCTAAACTTTGGTTTTGATGAGAAGAAAAATCCTATGCTGGTCTCACTCAAAAATTCCTCTTCTGTAGAAAGCCCTAATTTCCACATCGAAAATTGAAAATGCTCGGAATCGAATTCTGCTTCGACAGAACGATGCACCCTTCAAAGGAGAGTCATCCTAGCCTTCTTTTGCTGATTGATTGTGGAGAGAGAACCAAAAAATAAGAATCCATAGCTTTTGTAACTTGTGAAAGCTACCCTATTCAGGTTAGCTCTGATACCACGTTAAATTTTCATATGCTTAACTAAGACATCAATATATCATTTCATTTTTCATAATAAAAGCATATAAAACAGGATCACTGAAAGAAACAACATCACAAGAACAACACAGATTTATCCTGGGAAAACCCTAAAGGGAAAAACCCAGCAAAATCTTCCTCAATATAGATGCCCCAAAAAGGGAAAAAGGTAAAACCAACAAGGAGATCAAAAACCTGATTCTCCTCCTTCTCCAGCAACTCCTCTCCTCCACAAGTGCGCTATTCCAAGTGAGTGTGTGTGTCTCAAGTGAGGAGCACTACAACTCTATTTATATTCATCCATTCACTTAAAGTTTACTCAATTAACATGTCGGCTTAAGTTAACTCATGTAGGCTCAAGTTACACATGTAGGCTCAAGTAACCACACCGGGGTGCTGATGACCCACCTTTACAATTTGAGGGGACTACCTCATGACTCTTATTAGTTCTTCCGATTAGGAGCATCGGGGTACAATGAAATACAAATGGTTCTCTTGGTTGGACCATCAGGGACCACAAAAGATACATAACGAATATTCTTCGAAGTTACAATATTTCAACAACGAATTGCATGATTAAAGTTTAGAAAACAACATACCCCCACTTACTCAAAAAGTAGATCAATGATGCAACAGGAATGTCGTCGATGCCACTGGATTGTGGAATGTGTCACTGCTATAGCATCTGTAGCTGTTGGATCATGGGCAGTAAAGAAATTGGAACTGCTGCTGCTAAATCATGGAGAATATGTCATGCCTGTAGGATAAAAATGTAACTATAAATGCTGCTACAACTGTAACTGTTGTAACTGCTGGAACTATTGTAATGTGAAGTGGAGGAATCTGAACTGTTGTTGATAAATAATGGAAAATATGTCATGGTTGTAGGATAGAAATGTAACAGTAAATGCTGTTGTGGCTATAACTACTGGAACTGCTGTAATGTGGAGTGGAGGAATCTAAATTGCTGCCAATAAAATAATGGAAAATGTGGAAGAAAGAAAGTGGAACTGTGGTACATGGCATAGATCTAAAGTCATGTTTCTACAACTGCTAATGAATTCATGAGAAAGAATGTATAGTCCTTACCTGCTACAAAACCCGATGGTACATCTCTAATCATGCGAATGTATGTGTCGAGGTCGAGCATGAAGAGAAATCATTGGATTACTGGCCATTGATGAATGTCGTTAACCAATGTGAGGCAACTCACCAGTGTTGTCAATGAGTGCCAAGGTACCCAAGTACATCTTGCGAACTACGAATAGATGTGCTGATGTCAAGCCACTTGCAAGATCTGATGATCAAGGGACATTGATGAATTCCCATGATTGTTAGCAAGAGAACTTTCCATTAAGGCATGCAAGCCTCTAGGTACTCAAAATGAACTCTAGCCTATATCCCAAATCAGGTGCCGAGGTCGATGGGGAAATATTTGTTGAAAGGTGGGCCTTAAGGAATCCCACATCAGTTAACATGAGTTGGTATAAAAATATTGGTAGGACTATAAGTGAAAATATCTCGCAGTCAAGTAGTGGATATGGCAAGTCTAAGTAGTCATGGAAAGGGAGCTAGTTTTATTCAGAAGGAAAACTAGAATTGAAAAATGAACTAAAAAAGATAAAGGGATGTATACAACTTGGAAAGATAGGTATGTGTGGAGTCATGATAATTAAGGCAATGAAATAGTGGACTCCGGTATGGATGACTAATGTGCCTTGAAGGAGAAATGTGGGTAAACATTCATGATTCAAAAGGGTTTATGAATGGTTTCTGTGTAACAACCAACGTTATGATGTTTATCAACAAATGTTATGAGTAACAGCTCCTTCAGGTTGTCTATAAAAACATGTTCCTCAAAAGTTTTGTCATTCTTGAAAAATCACTTTAGCAGCAAAATGCGATCATCTTTGAACTAGAAACAAAACTTAGTACAAATTCTTGCGTGAAAATTAGTAGTGAATATGTATTGAATATAGTTCCCCCTCCCCAACTGATCTGGTTGCATGTCCTCACGCAACCTAGCATGAAACTTATGAGAAGTTCGTAAAAGAAAACATATCATGCGGAAATAAGTACATAAGCTGCAAAGAAAATGTTAGGAACAAACAAAATGTGTTATACCTATTTCTGTTGTGCTCATGGTTCATCATTGATCGTTGCTTGAAGTGACAAGAAGAAAAATAATTCAACGTTAATCATAAAAGAAATTTTAGGAAAAATGGAAACATCCATTAGCAATTTTATTTTTGTTTTTGGTTGTTTTTACTTTTTAAATTTTTATTGTTTTTTATTTTTATATTTTAGTTTTATTTTTATTTTCTTTTGCAAAATTAACTTTTTATTGATAAAACAAAAGGAATAATTTTTATAATTTTATATATTTTTCTTGTTTTTGTTTTATTTTTACAACACAAATAAAAATGGCAAAAACAATCAAGATTAAATTTATTTGATATGTGTTCATGGGAATTCAGCATTAATGTCTCAGCTCTTGAACAAAACATTTAAAATTAAAAAAAAAAAATTAATAGCTGTAACAGCCACTTACAACAACAGCTGCGACGAGTTGCAATGTCCAGCTGCAACACCACATAGCTGTGACAAGAGGCTGCAACACCCGACTGTAACACCTAACTGCAATAGCCAGCTGCAACAATCAACTGTAAAAGCCAATTGCGACACCACCATAGCTGCAATGGCCTAGCTGTGATAGCCAGCTGTGAAAATCAACTTCAACAACAAGCTACGAGAGCCACCAAAAGCTCTAACAACTAGCTGTAATAATCGTGTAGGTGTTGAGTTAAGGTTTAAGTGTCTTCTGTCATTTTTGAGATGATCGAAGTTGTACATTGTCAAATATTATTGAATTTTTAAAGCATACAATTCTCTACATAGGTAATTTTTATTGACAGAAAATACGGGAGGTGCATAGCCACTTCGATTCATGAAACCTGCACTACAATTTACACATTAAACTTTTGCATAAATGGGTGAAAAATCGAAGTTGGGAAACACTTCCATAAGAATCGGGTGCCCAACCAACATAGCGGGCATTATTTGGCCAAATAACTATATTTACTCGGCCAAATAAACTTTAACGGTAACCATTTAATTTGATGGAATAGATTGTCGACCAGTAATTTTTATCGGTGTTTCAATCATTATTCGGCCGAATAATTGTTTGGCCACCGAATAGTTATTCGGCCGAACAATTGTTTGGCTGAATAATTTTTTACCATATAAGGTCAGCTGCGGCCTCATTTTTGTTTTTTTCACCTGCAGCAATTTGTCATTGTCCTGCTGCTCCCGCCACCCATCGTGCCACCCATCTCATCTCGCCACTCATCTCACCACCTGTCTCATCCTCGTTCACATCACCCAGCCTCCTGACATGTACATCTGTCATCCTATCACCCCTTATCTGTCTGGTTTCCTCTTGGCTTGGAGGTCTATTTTTGGAGGTCAATCGTGGAGGTCTGTTCGGCGTGGAGGTGTACGTGGTCTTCTCGTGGTGTGGTGTTGTTGTGTTTTCCCTTGACTGTGAGGTAAAGCTTGTCTAACTTTTATATCATTATCAGTACTATGAGGGAAAGCTTGTCTAACCTTTGTCAAGTCATCATTATGAGTACTCTTATCAGAGCTATACTATTAAGCTATTATGGCAAGATAGTGTTGTAATTAGAGTTGAACAACTCTGTCTATTTGGACAGAGTTGAACATCTCTGCCCATTTGGACAGAGTTGAACAACTCTTCCCATTTGGATAGATGTATGTTCTGTACACATTATTATGTACATGATTACCTTTATATATTACATAATTATTATAGAGTAATAGCAGTAAAACTTAGCTTATGTGCTTGTTTCATATTACACATGATAAACAAGGGTAACCATTCTATTATGTTTAATGATTCCACCTATTGTATTTATGTAATCTCTAAGCTCATAATTACAATGGTAGTAAGGACAGAGGTGAACAGCTCTGTCCATTTGGACAGAGTTGAACAACTCTGCCTATTTGGACAAATTTTAATAGCTCTTCCCATTTGGACAGAGTTGAACAGCTCTTCCCATTTGGACAGATGTATGTTTTGTACACACTAGTCTGTACATGATTACCTTTATATATTAAATAATTAGTATAGAGTAATAGCAGTACAGCTTAGCTTATGTGCTTGTTTCATATTACACATGATAAACAAGGGTAACCATTCTATTATGTTCAATGATTCCACCTATTGTATTTACGTAATCTCTAAGCTCATAATTACAATGGTAGTAAGCTAATGTAATACAAGTGATTCTACTACTGGTTATGAAGGTTACACTTATATAGTTTCCCTAATCAATACAGGTTAGTTATAAGCACAACATAAGCTCATAGAATAGAGTGTATTCAAAGCTTATATCGGTATAAGTAACATAGTGTTCAATATATCTGTGTTTAATATGAAGAGTTACAAGCCTATTCAAGCTTACATGGTTAGAATCCATGGCCTGAACTATTCCCATAGATAACATGTGGTTAAAAAATCCAATACAAATGAGAAACAAGCTTAAGTGTTCATAGTTAAGCATAGTGTAATAGAACTCCATAAGTAGTAGTATTATGCATAATATACAAATATATGAAACTGTAATCATACTAGTCTTAAAGCGTATGCTTGGAAAAATCCCAGTTATCATAGATAGAACCGTTCTAAGAGGGGTTAGGATAGGAGCCATTCTCCCTAAAGGGCCACCATTGTATAGTTTATATTGAATAAAATCCCAGTTTCACCCGATTCCAACTGATACAAATGGTCAGGGCCTACAGTCCACTTCCCTAGTTTTACAACAACCTCAAAAGAAAACTCTCGGCCTCTACGCACCCATAAATAGCATATTGTAGCTGATATATAGTTCAATTTCTTCCAATTTGGACAGAGTTGAACAGCTCTATCCAAATGGACAGAGCTGAATAGCTCTGTCCATTTGGACATAGCTGATTGCAAAAAAAATTAAAAAAACATATGAAGCACTAGTGATATAAGATCTTAGATTTTGAATTTAGCTTTAAGCATAATACTTATTTTAAATGATTTTAACTAAACAAAATTTAACATAAAACTTGAAATCTATTAATGTTTTTCTTTTTCTATATTTTTTAATTAGCTTATTCTTATTCTCTATGTACATGAAATTTTATAGAATATTTAGACAGCTCTGTTGAAAAAAATCCATAACTTTTTAATTAGCTTATTCTTAGTCTCTATGTACATGAAAATTTATAGAACATTTAGACAGCTTTGTCCAAAAGAATCCATGGTTATGTAGGCTTAAATAAATCCACCATAGAAAAGATCCATGGTTGGGGTGTCCAAATGGACAGAGCTGGGGGTGTCAGAAAATTTGATGTTTTGTGTCATGGAAACTAAGGGAACTAGGGATTTAATGGACCGCGGAGTAGGGGATGTTTCTAAGTAGGGTAAGGTATCTATGGGAGGGAAGTAACTTCATATAAATATATACTTTATGGGGTTTTGGTGGGTTATGCAATGATTAATTCATGTCACCATTAATGCAGCTGCAGTATGTAGCA
This sequence comes from Pseudotsuga menziesii, assembly GCA_001517045.1. NCBI lineage: Eukaryota > Viridiplantae > Streptophyta > Pinopsida > Pinales > Pinaceae > Pseudotsuga > Pseudotsuga menziesii. The sequence continues at coordinate 593,760 of LPNX010121326.1, forward strand.
TCTTTAATGACATTTAAGACTGCACAGGTTGCAACTCTGTCCAAATGGATAGAGCTAATATTCTCTGTCCATTTGGACAGAGTTGATGAGATTTGTCCATTTGGACAAAGTTGAACGGCTCTGTCCATATGGACAGAGCTAATCAACTCTGTCCAAATGGACAGAGCTCATCAAGTCCCTAAGTAAACAATTTATTTTTGTATGTTTTTTCATTGGTAGGGGACAAGATTTCAAAACCTTTTCATTTTACTTCTTGCCTGAGTTACAACTTCAGCTGTAGTGTAATAGCTATATAGTTTTGTCCATAAGCTCTACTACTTGCTTTATTCCATACAACTACTAGCCAAAGTATAAGTCCCATGGCACTTTATGACTATCTTAGTCCATGATGCACTGCATTAAGTTCCATTGCCATTTCATGCTTTTTTGAAATATAGAGAGAAAAGGTTAGATAGATAAAGGAAAATTTAAAGAAATAATTGCTTTATCTTCTTATGGGTATGGATGTTGGTTCTCTCAGGAAGACCTGGGTTTACTTGTTATGTACCAATAAAACCCCTAGCTCACTGGCCCTTTTGGAGACAGACTGCAAAGCAGCATGAAGTCTCACCCGTAGTGATCTTAGATGGGGTGGATGAAGACTCAAGTGTCCTCAACCGGGTTCTGTGGCATCCTATTGGTTCGTGAATATTCTTAGCCAATGAGATCTCTCTTTGTATAGCGAACTTTCTTACTCACTGGCCCTGGGAGGGAGCGGTCTCTTATCGCATCGCTGCCTCTAGAGCGATGTGCAAACTATCTCCTTGGCTACCCTCTTATACTGTGATATCTCACACCGCGGTTCCTCCGACGGTGCAATATTGCCTTTCTATACTGTGATATCCTTTATGGTAAGACTTCAATATGGATCTCACGGCCCAAGGCTTCTCTCTTAGTATACTAGTTAAGCTAAACAGCCTCACTTAGACTCCTATAGTCTAATATGATTAACATCAACTATACTAAACTCATGGAACTCATATACAGGAGTCACTTAATGCAATGACCGTCAACTAACATGATCCAAGCACTGATAACTCATATACAGGCTACTTGATACATTCAACTTGCGGTTAACCTTCTATGCACTATAACTGAAGCATAACATACCTACATTCATCACTGATAAGCAACATTCATGTAACAGGTAACATATAACACATACGTAAAGCACAAACACATGAAATAGTCGCACAACACATGTATTTTACGTGGTTCACCTCCAGGGGGGAAGCTACGTCCACGGGAACTGGTTTTTATATTATATCTTGATAGAGTAAACACAGTTCTGCTGCAACCTACTATGCATCCTGAGATCTTCTGGGAAACTCCACACACACAACCGGGAGCCCTTCTCTCTTAGATCTCTTTTCCTTCTTATATTTCCTTCTTACAATATACTCCTCTCTCTCTCTCTCTCTCAACCCCTACGGATTGTTCAATCCCTATGGATTGTTACATACATGCTCTTAGAGCCATCTACTGGTTACAGTAAGATAACTACAGCCTGAATAACAGAACCAGAGCTTAACTCTTACAATACTGAGATTCTAGAGACACTTGGCTAGCTGAATGACTCAGTGACTACTCCACGTTTGACTGTCTAAGTAGCTAACCAATTGTCTCACTATCTAAATTTTTAAATTACAAAATACATGCTCATATAGGTGGCCCAAAGGTCTTGTGATTACAACACTGTGGGCCTTTCCCAACAGTAACCCAAAAACCCTAACTGTGACAGTCGGTGCATCTGTACTGTGGGCTGCCGCTTACCATCACACCACAGCTTCCTATAGTCTTCCATGCTTCCTGGAGCTGATCATGGGTATGGGCACCACTTCCTACTGTCCTTTGTCTTCAATACCTCATCCTATTGCTCATTTTCCTTTATGAGGGTAGCTGAGCCCTCCTGTCTTTGCTGCTGCCTTAAGTGCAGTGGTTGAGCTCTCTCTTCTCAGCCGCTCAGGTACTGTATTCTTTTACTTCCCTGTCCCGATGTAGCATCTTTTCCTATAGCTGCAGGACCCTACTCCAACGGTCCCCTAAAACTTACTTGTGGCTCATCCCTGAGCCACGAACAGCTGGTTTCTCCTGTTGTAGCTTCTCCTTGGCTTCCCGTGAATTCTTTGTAAGTCTCTCGTGAAGTCCTGTGACTTCTTTATTCATAACCTCGACACAATCTTGTGCTGTTTCAAGCATAGCTAGACTAATGCTAGAATCTTCTGTATCATCAATATCACTTTTGCTTGTAGTCAACTCCTTAACCTTCTGCTCAACCGGATCGACCAGCTCTGTGATTTGTTCCTGATATGGTTGAAATAGGTTATTAAACTGTATCTCCTTTGCTCTTAACCGCTACGCTTTTACTGCAAACGGTTCATCTCCATCGTCTTCTTCATATTTGCAAGAGCTCTTAAGCTCTTGACTTCTTCCTTTATTGCTGTTGTGGTGTTTTCTATGTTCTGGATACTCTGCTGCAATTCCATTCTATCTGGGAGCTCATCTAACTCCGACCATGTCTTCATCGCCTCAGCTAGTAATGACTGTGTGTCATCTATGCGACTCTTCATCTATGTTGAAGAGAGTCTAAAGGCCTCTGCCCTTGCTTCCTTGTCTGCCTAAGGTGTCCCTGGTGCTCGAGCCTCAAGCTCGGCAATCTACACTCTGTGGTCTTCCTCCATCTTTACCAATGTCTCTTCCAGAGCCTTTGCTCTGTCTGCAATTCTTCTTACCTTCTGGGATAGAGGTAAGGCAAACTCTATGTTACACTGGGGTAACTCCAGTGCGATGTTCTGCAGGACCTAACTGAGATCCTATTCTTTTTATTCATGTACTCTTAACTCTTCCGTCTGTTTGTGCAAGCCTGTGGTAAGCTCTGCATTCTGTTTCCTCAGTTGACTGTTCTATTTATAAGTCGCAAGCTCTCTATCCCTGAGTTCTGTGGCTATCTATTGCTGGACCATCTTTAATTGATCAACAGGGAACTAGGCTAGATTAACCTCGATAGGTTATCTAACCTTTATCTATACATTGATCATTGAAGCAGGGATTTGGATGCTCCCTGATGGTATCAGCACTGTATTGATGCGATCCTTTGCCAAGAATTCCTCGTGGGAAGTCGATGGTGTTGAAATTTCTCCTCCCATCGCCTGGACAGGCGGACTCTGCATTGTGGTAGTATTCTTCGTTAGTGCTTTCAACTCCGAAAGCCGCTGATCAACCGTGCTCTGCAGATTGTCCTGTGATTTCTGCATCACCTGAAATGATTCCTTCATTGCGTCCTACAATCTTGTTGCAATGAATTCATAGTCATCCTCCTTTAGTACGGTCTCTGTAGGTTCCTTTGAGGCTTTTGTTTTTTTCTTCTTCTTTGGTGCCCTAGTGACACTTCTTCTGCATCTTTTCTCTTTGTGTCAGTGGTGGTGCTTCTACTGTATCTTTTGTCTGGGATGCCACTTTGCCTTTGCCTTTGTCTGATGGGTCTGTCTGTGTGGAACCTAGTGGTAGTGCTGTGGCATCTTCTAATGCCCTCTTCCACTCTTCATCAAAGTATTTGATGACATCTTCTATATCATGCATTGTCATCCTGAATGAACCATTTGCCCAATTATCCGTTCTAGACCCTTTTGGCCTTAGGTAGATTGTATGGTTGTCTGCCATGAAATCAAGCTGATTATCATACATGTCCACAATCTCTGTGCTGATCCGCGGTGTCTCCTGGATGAATCTCTTCAACAACTTATAGTATTCATAGAATACTATCATATTGATATTTTTCTTTGTTGGGCTGGTGCTCTCCGATAAGTTTGCATAGCACGCGCCTCTAGGCCCACCGCTTTGTAGCTGTAGAAACTGGGTATGGGGCAGTTCTTTCCATCCAACGAATGCACATTATATGAGTAGCCATGAGAAATGGAAGGGGTGGTTCGACTCATCTTGTGCTATCAAACAATCTTGAAGAAAAATATCTAATAAGAATAAACACCAATTAAATTGTTCACCTTCCGCGACTTGTATGGCAAGGTGAATTACTGATCCTGTGACTTCCTTTGGCTGAACTTTCATTAACAGTCTTCCTGCGAGCAGACTGGCTATAAATCTGAGTGTATCATCTGCTATTGCTGCAAGGTCATAAGCCCGACCTCCTCTTTGTAGCTTATACTTGGTAACTAGGGTTACTGGTAGCTTGGAATCCTTGCTCTTACCTGATATATGTGTCTAAGGGTCCTTACCGGTCTTAGACATCCCGGTAATGTGGTGTATCAGATCTAGGTAACCTCCATGTACACAAGAAAGTAGCACGTGCACTACGGCATTAACCTCTGCACCTCGTCCAAAATGTGGTATTCTCAACAAATTGAGTAGGCCTGACTGCTCAAGAATATGGACATGTTCCATAGGAACAAACTCATCTTTGCTGGTCCTCGAGTTCCTCTGAACCATAAGATATTGATATGGATGAAACTGAGGATATGTCTTACTGTCTCCAAGGTTATAGTCTATAAATTTGAGAACAGGGGCATATCCTAACAGATCTCCATCTTTCTTGACACGAGAATCAATCGGAGGAAGGGGAACATGAAACTTAGCATCCTTGGGAATGGTTACCTTTGGTGCGTCCTCAACTCGTGGTATGATGTATTCTGTTGCCATATGAACTTCTTCCTCCGGATCTGGGATGGACTCTTCTACTATCTGAGATTGACTCCTCATCCTTGGCGGCTGTCTGACCTGTGATGTACCTACTTTCTCAACCCTGGGTGGCATCGTCATAGCGGACGCAAGGCCACCACGTTGGAATCTTTGCACAATGTATTCTAAAGGTTATGTCTCAGAAAGAAACACTCGGTGCAATACTTTGAACTGGCAATGTTTGTGAATTTGGGGAAAACCACCACTCTGTAACTACAGTATCTCTTCATAGGGGAAACTCTTAAAAATTGCTCTATAACTCTCAGAAATCGCAAAAGTAACCCTTCTGTGTGAATGGTCTTCTGAATTTATAACGAAGGTGATACTCTTCGAAGCAACAGTCATCTAGCTAGACCCGTCGGTGGTATTAATTGCATGAACAAGACAATACCTATCGTTTTGATCCTCATTAATTACTGAAAATCCGATCAAATTTCCCTTGAAACTTGTGTATAGGCGCCGGTCTCGACCAAGATTTAGCAAATCTAGAAAAATCATTATACTATTGCCAAATCTAGGGTAACGTATACCGGTCATTTCTGGATTAATTGCTTGTTAGAAGGAAAAATGACTGGCCCTCTGTCTCTATTTGAACTTGTCTACGTGGCATGGGGAGCATCGCATTGCTGTGATGTAACACCACATCGTTCTGAACCAACATGCTGGCATGAAACTCTGCAATGTTTCAAAAACTCCACAAGCGTCCTATGACTTGCGCAACATAAACTTTTTCTCTCTCTTTTCTTTTTTTCTTGGACTCTCACCTCCACAAGCATCCTATGACTTGTGCAAAATAAACTTTCCTCATGCGATTCCTTATACTTAGAATACTTAGAACTCTTTACCTACTGGTGTAGACTAATTACCAGTGCAATGCCTCCTTTCAACTACACTGGGCATCTGCACACTCAAAGTTGTCTGGGTTAGGGCGGAGGGGTGGAGTGGATATCACTATAGAACTTAATCCTACTGCCATTAATCAACGTAGGAAGAAGTTCCCCGTTCAGTTTGTTGAGTTGAACGACACCTCCTTCTGTAACATACTGAATCTGATATGGCCCCAACCAATGTGTCTTAAACTTCCCTGGGAACTTAACAAACTTACTGCCATAAAGGAGCACCAGGTCTCCTATCTGAAAACTTTTACTCTTGATGTGCCTGTCATGCCAAGCTTTCTCTCGTGCCTTCTGCACTTTCTGATGAAATCCTGTGATGAATCTGTCTTCCTCTAAGGCAAGTAGCTATGCTAGCCTTTCATTCATCGTATATGTATCAACTATCTCGGTAATTTGAGCAACTCTTACACTGGGAATAATATATTCCATAGGCATAAAAGCTTCTTGTCCATACACCAAGCTGAAAGGTGTGTGTCCTGTAAGTTTCTTGCATGTAGTCCTATAAGCCCATAATACAGCATTAACCCTGAGGTCCCAATCATTTCTTTGGCTGTCACAGATCTTAGTAAGAGCATTTTCTAGAATCTTGTTAAATGCCTCCACCGTACCATTAGCTTGAGGATGGTAGGGAGTGCTCTTATGGTGCTAGATCTGAAATTCCTCTGTCAAGGCTTCAATAGTGTAGTTTAGAAAATGTGTTCCTTGATCACTTATCAAAATTACTGGACATCCAAATCTAGTTATGATGTTTTCAAAAATGAACTATGCAGCTGTAGCAGCATCACAATTCCTTACTGCTTTAGCTTCTACCCACCTGGTGAGGTATTATGTTCCTGTGATGATGTATCTCGCACTAGTTCATTTCCCTAGTGGGTTGATAGGACCCACAAAATCTATAGCCCATTTGTCAAATGCTCGTGGCGTAATATGTGGTCGCAGTGGAATTTCATCTCTCTGCAAAGGTTTTCCTACCCTCTGGCAGATATCGCAACATCTGCAAAACTCCTTAGTGTCTTTATGCAAAGTAGGCCACCATAACCCTGCAATCAGAATTTTCTAAGCAGTCAGCTTTCCTATGAAATGACCTCCTGCGGTACCTGAGTGTGCTTCTCTGATAATGGTCTCTTTCTCGTGCGACATCATGCATCTGTGCAGGACTTCATCCAGACCTAACTTATATAGATGTCCTGCAATCAAAGTTAAGTCTGCTGCTTTCACAACTAACTGTTTCTTTTGCTCCTTAGTGAAGTCAACTGGTGCCCACCCTGTAGTGAGAAACTGAATAATATCCTCATAGTACTCATCTGTGATCTGGATAGAAAATAATTGCACATCTGGTAGATTATCCTCTAAATTAATTGGTTCTTCTCCTGAATCTATCCGTGATAGATGATCAGGTCTGGCATTTAATTTTCCTAGTTTTACAATAATTTCAAAATCATACTTCTAAAATAAGAGTAACCATCTACAGATCCTTCCTCCTAATACTGGTTTATTGACCAAATACTTTAAAGAAGAATGGTCAGTAAACATCTTGAATGGGGCACCCAATAGGTAGTTCCTGAACTTTTGTAGAGCATACACCATAGATAATCCTTCTCTTTCTGTGGTGGTGTAGTTCTTTTCCGTGGTAGATAGCTTTCTTCTTGAGTACGCGATAGGGTGATCAATACCTCCTTCTCCTGGCTATGTTAAGACGATCCCCAGTGCGATGCCAGATGCATCCACATGTACATGAAATGGCTTGTTCCAATCTGGGAATACTAAGATGGGTACTGTAACCATCTTCTCTTTAAGTGTGTCTAAACTTTGCTGGCATTCCTCATTCCATAGGAATTTCATGTCTTTCTTTAACATCTTTTCCATAGGTGCTATGATCTTTACATAACCTTTGATGAATTTTCTATAGTACCCGGTATGACCGAGCACTGTTCTCAATTGCTTGAATAAGTTGGGTGCTGGGAGATGTACAATGATGGCAATCTTTGCAGGATCTACCATAAAGCCTTGTCTTCAAACAATATGACCCAACAGAATACCAAATGGTGCACATAATATACATTTCTTCAAGTTAAGATAATTCTGATATTGCCTACATTTCTCTAACATGAGCCTTAATATCCTATGTGCTTTTCTATTAATCCAAATACAGTCCAATCGTCAAAATAGACTTCTAAGAATTTATGGATGTATTCCTTGAATACAGCAACTACTACTCTAGAGAAGATAGCTGGTGCATTTTTAAGACCAAAGGGCATTACCGTGTACTGGAATGAGCCCCATTCTGTCGCAAAAGTGGTCTTATGTCAATCCTCTGGATGGATTCTGATTTGGTGATAGCCTGAAAATCCATCAGTGAAGAAGTAGACCTCCTGTCCTCCCACATTCTCTAACACTTCATCAGTGAAAGGTATCGAAAATGGGTCATGAAGTGATGCGTCCTTGAGTTTGTGCAAGTCGACACAAATCCTGATTTCTCCTTTGATTTTCTTTTCCTGCACAACCATGGGACTAACCCATTCACTTTCTTCTACTGGCTCAATGATGCCTGCTGCTATCATCTTAGCAATTTCATCCTTAATTTTTTATTTATAGCGGTGATTCATTCTGTATGGATGATGCTTAACTGGCTTGGAATCCTCTTTCAATGGTATGTGCATGACTCCCAAATCTCCTACTATTCCCTTCATCTCTGTGAACTTAGTGGGAAATAGGTCCTGATATTCATGTAAGAGATCTGCAATGTGTCCTACTGTTTCATCATCCCAATAGTTTCCAATAGAGGCAAACTTAGGTTCTATTTCTATGCCAATATTGATCTTTTTAATCTTGATAGGTTCTGTGATAGATGGAATTTCTAGTCTGGGTCCATCAACATCGCAAGTCCTTTCTGACTCAGCAATGTTGATACTGTGAGGATTCTCATCCTCATCATCTGGTTCTGCTGCGAAGTTGTAACATTCTAGCGCATGTTCCAACTGGCTGGCCCAATCAGGCTGAGCAGGAACTGATAGGGTATAGTCGTCAAATACCTCAGTCTTTATTACATTTAGAGCCTAATCAATGCTTGGATACTCAGATTCAAAAGTGAAAGTGAGTAGGAAGTTGTCTATCATAAGTGGCCATGTGATGGTTCCTCTATGCAACTCTGTCTCAGTGTACCAATTCCTTGGAATTGTGTCTAAAGTGTGAATGAATAAGTGAACCCATTCATCCTCTAGAATATCTGACCAACTCTATTCGCAAATCTGAATATGTGACCTAGGGTCACTCTCTCCTGTGTATTTCTGCTGTAACAACCCCTTGTTGTTAGCAAATCTAATCGCCATCAGTCTCTTAAGATCATACCATGATGTGATATGTTCTTTATGTGCATGCCACCATCTTGCAAGTGTGTCTTTTACTGCAAGGTCCATAGTTGTCAACCTCTGCTCCTGAGGAATTTCCTGCTCAAACTGCTGTAAAAATTCATTGACATCTACTAAGCCATGAAAGGACAGAATATCAATAATGTCTGTGCCAATCCATCGTAGTGACTTAGTCATAAATGCACATCTACGAGTTGAGACTTCATAAAGTCTGTTCTGCCAGTTTTCTAGACCAACATCCGAGTTTGATGTGCACGAGCTATCGCATCGCCAACTAATGTTTCCTTCTGCAGTAGGGTTGATGTAATCACTCTGATTAGCAGTCATCTGATAAAGACTTTCCATGTTGCACACCTCCTCCTCTACCCTTATAGGTTCAATGTAGCGAGGACCCTGGAAAGGATCCAACGGTTCGATGACCCGGATCTGCTTATCCTCAAAGGTCATTTGTATTTTCTTTAAGTTGATAACAACCATGTTATCGATTTCCCAATCAATACCTAGTAAAGCTGGGTATGGTCTACTATTGCCAATGATTTCTATAACTTCAAAGTCTGCAAAGCTGTGAACTCTGTCAATATCAACTAGTACCTGTGGTAATCGACCCAGTGGTGATACCTGCTGTTGATTGGCTAAGCACAGATGGATAGGTGATCTGGATAACTTAGGGCTACCCATCTGTTCTCATGTCTGCTTAGTCATAACATTTACCTCTAATCCTAAATCTAGGATTACCTCATCCATTTCAAATTCTCCAACTTGTGTTGTGAGTCTCATCTCTCTTCCTGTTCTTTTATGTCCCATAATATTATGAACAGCACGCTGCACACTGCTCACGAAAGAAGATGGCCGACACTGATCTATGATGCGCTGAAGCTCTCCGATAGCTTTCTCATTTCTAATGATTTTCAAGCAGCTCCGCAGGAACGATTGTACACTTCTTGTCGAATCGTCCTCTTCACACCTTCTCGATGTGGTAGCCTGCGATATCTACACAGGACTAACACCACAAGGTTCTTGCTGCGGTATGCCCCTGCACGGCAGTACCTGCGATCCCGATGCTGTAGGTTCAGTAAAGAAAGTTTTTTCTTGCTGAAACATTTCTTTGTTCTTCTGCAAGTCGAGTGGTGTTGATTTATTAGTCGCTTTGCACACCCACTATGGACCTTTATTCTTTTCTGTATCGTCCTGCGATGTTCTACTAGTAGAAGCACCATTGCGAGTCACTATATTAACTCTTGGTTCTAGCTCTTTCTACTGAGTAGCAATAAGCTGGATGTTCTGGTGTACTGCTAGCTTAGGTTCCCTAATCTTGGCTATCAAGATCGGACACTCTTCTATAGGGTGATCATAGGACTTGCAATACTTACATGTCGTACTAGGGTTCTAACAGTCCCTAGCATGATGTCCTACATTTCCACAATTGTAACAAGTAATAGGTCCACGGCCACGGCCAAAGCCTTCTCCATGGCCAAAGCCTCCTCCACGGCCAAAGCCTCCTCCATGGCCTCATCCTCTGAATCCTCCTCCATGACCAACATGAGCCTCTTCATGCTGTGGTCCTGCTGCTGGACCTGCTATTTCTGACTAGACTCTATACAAGTCATGCTTTCTTTCTATCATAATATCATAAGCTCGGCAATTATGTTCATCATGACCTACTAACTTACAAAAGTTACAATATAAGTTCTTAGGGGTTTGTACATACTTCTAAAGTAAAGGGCATTCCGGTGGTTGATGTCCTCTTCTTCTGCAGAGTTCAAACCATGGCCTTTGAGTTTGTAATAAGGGGCTAGGAGCCCCACTTGCTAAATACTCTACAAATACTGGACAATTATCCTTAGTATGGCCCTGTCCTTTACACTTTATACACCATAGTTCTTGTGCAATCTATTTTCCTTTTTTAATCTCATGCATCTGTAACATGAGATTGGCTAACTGGTTCTATAATCTTGTCATTCTTGTACTGGTCTCAACTAGAGGTGAAGCCTTTAGTTTCATTGCCATCTCCAATGCTTCGTCCTGCGTATGGAGTCTCTATTGCATTAATGGAAGTCTGATGTGAGGAAGCAGTGTTGCAATGAACCATTCCTTATGCTGCTCTGGCGCAAACTCAAAGCTAACCTGGTCTATAAGAGATTTGAATTTCTGATCAAAGTCCCATACTGACTCTATAGGTAACTATTTAATGTCTTTAAGCTCTGTGATACACTGTGACTCAGACTTAGGTTTCTTAAATTATTTAATCATTGTGGTCTTGATCTGTACGAGCATTCTGGCCGGCGCTGTTGTATACTTCATATACCATGTTAAGGATCTGTCTCTAAGTGCAGTGACCAACTAGACAAGTTTAATGTTATCATTCGAGATTTTTTTAATGGTCCATACGGCTTCACATAGGAACCAATGTTGTTCTGGGTCTTCTGCCCCTGTACCCTTGAAGGTAGGTAACTTCATGTCATCCCCCATTATGTTCCTACGTGGTGGATGCTGATTTGTTCTATTACTACCACTCGGCGGTGTAGGTGTAGGTGATGTAGCGGTAGTATGTACTATATGTGAACTACTAGATGTAGTTCCTATGGGATTACTTTGAGTCTCGATTGTTTTCTGTGGGGTATAAGGGTGGTAAGGGATGCCTTCTACTAGTCTCTCTGTATTACTGTGACTCTATTCTCTAGTGCTATCTGAAATGTTTTCAAAGAGAGAAGATCTAAAATATACTTTATATTTCTTACCACTACGTGTACATCCAATTTCATCAAAATCACTCTCAAACTCTTGTGACGTTACACTGACTTAGCTTATTCATCTGAGAATAAATCCATTACTCCTTTTTCATGTAATAACATCTTAATGAACAAGTTTAAAGAGCTTAGGTACTTACCACAGTAGCCTTTGAAGAAGTACCTCTCTACTTCGCTGAAACTTTTTCTTTGATCAACTGCAAACTCTGTAATGAAGCCTTCTAGCAAACTCACAAGCCAGAAGTCTACTGCCCGTGAAACGGGATTTTCTATACTCTTCACGGTCTGAATCATCTCCAGTGTCTAGACAATGTTCCTTTTCTTCTTGAATATGTTCTAATTAGTCAACTTTGATAACCAGTCCTACAACTCATTTGCATAGGTCGCAAAAAATATCGTATGCAGATCGGTGAAGATATGTTTTTGTAACCAGTGCTTTGTACTCAGTATAGGACTCTTGTTTTCTTTTTCAGCAAATTATTTCTCCTTAGACTCAACCGAGTGGTTAAGTTCTTCTTTAGTAGGATTCCAACAAAACATTAGCTCGTCAATGTTTTGAAAGCCGACAACGGAACCATTTGTTGGTTCTCTTAGGCAAACCCGGGTTTACTTGTTATGTACCAACAAAACCCATAGCTCACTGGCCCTTTCGGCGAGAGATTGCAGAGCAGCCTGAAGTCTCACCCGAAGTGATCTTAGATGGGGTGGCTGAAGACTCAAGTGTCCTCAACTAGGTTCTATGGCATCCTATTGGTTCGCGACTCTTCTTAGCCAGCGGGATCTCTCTCTGTATGGTGACCTTTCTTACTCGCTGGCCCTAGGAGGGAGCGGTCTCTTATCGCATCGCTGCCTCTAGAGCGATGCGCAAACTATCTCCTTGGCTACCCTCTTATACTACAATATCTCACACCGTGGTTCCTTCGACGGTGCGATATCGCCTTTCTATACTGTGATATCCTTTATGGTAAGACTTCAATATGGCTCTCACGGCCCAAGGCTTCTCTCTTAGTATACTAGTTAAGCTAAATAGCCTCACTTAGACTCCTATAGTCTAATATGCTTAAGATCAACTATACTGAACTCGTGGAACTCATATACCGGAGTCACTTAATGCAATGACCATCAACTAACATGATCCAAGAACAGATAACTCATATACAGGCTACTTGATACATTCAACTTGCGGTTAACCTTTTATGCGCTATAACTGAAGCATAACATACATACATTCATCACTAATAAGAAACATTCATGTAACAAGTAACAGATAACACATAAGTAAAGCACAAACACATGAAATAGTCGTACAACACACAGATTTCACGTGGTTCACCTCCAGGGGGGAAGCTACGTCCACGGGAACTGGTTTTTATATCATATCTTGAGAGAGTAAACACAGTTCCGCTACAACCTACTATGCAACCGGGGATATTTTGGGAAACTCCACACACACAACCGGGAGCACTTCTCTCTTAGATCTCTTTTCCTTCTTATATTTCCTTCTTACAATATACTCCTCCTCTCTCTCTCTCTCTCAATCCCTGCGGATTGTTACATACATGCTCTTAGAGCTAGCTACTGGTTACAATAAGATAACTACAACCTGAATAACAGAACCAGAGCTTAACTCTTACAACACTAATATTCTAGAGACACTTGGCTAGCTGAATGACTCAGTGACTACTCCACGTCTGACTATCTAAGCAGCTGCCCAATTGTCTCACTATCTAACCTTTTACATTACGAAATACATGCTTATATAGGTGGCCCGAAGGTCTCGCCATTACAATACTGTGGGCCTTTCCCAACAGTAACCCAAAAACCCTAACTGTGACAGTCGACGCATTTGTACTATGGGCTACCGCTTACCGTCACACCACAACTTCCTACAGTCTTCCACGCTTCCCGGCACTGATCGTGGGTATGGGCGTCGCTTCCTGTTGTCCTTTGTCTTCAATACCTTAGCCCGTTGCTCCTTTTCCTTTATGAGGGTAGCTGAGTCCTCCTATCTTCGCCACTGCCTTAAGTGCAGTGGTTGAGCTCTCTCTTCTCAACCGCTCAGGTACTGTCTTCTTTTACTTCCCTGTCCCGATGTAACAGCTTTTCCTGTAGCTGCAGGACCCTGCTCCAACAATGGAGACCAAAACAACCAGAAGTGTAACGTAAAATGATAGGGATAGGATGGACTAATGGGGGGAATCCATAGGTGTATGTAGTCATCCCCTAGATGCTCACCTTAGTCCAAGTTGAAATCTATATGTCCTTGCCATTTGATGTGATAAATTAATGAAATCACAACAGCTGATTGATAGCTGTCAGTTGATTCACTTTTCTTACTCTTCATTGCTTTATACAACCAGAGGCATTAGGATATATAATTCATTGTAAACACTCTAGATCCCAGAATAAGTGAAGTGGAAGTATTTAAAGCTGAGAAACGAAGAGAAGGCAAAGAATGCTAGATATCTATGATGAGATAATGTCAGTTCGATCGAGACTATGACATAGAATAATCTAGAAATACTTTCTCCCTATGAGATTTAGGGTTGATCTAGCTGATTCGCCTACGATATAAGTTTAGTTGAAGAAATAGAATCTCTATCCATATTTAATAGTGATTCTCTCACTAACAACTCTATAATGACTAGGTAGCTAGTAGCCAGCAGTAGTGTCTATCTGTAGAGTAAGTAAGTATTTGCACTTGCCTTAGACTATATTTTATACTTAGAAAAACGTAGTTCATGCACATGCAGTTAAAGGACTATTAGATAATATTAGTGATATCTAGGTCCTTATTGAAATACTAGTTTTTATAGTTGCTAGGTCTTTGAAGTTGATTAATTAACATGTAGAAGGTTAGGCCCTTATTGATTGAGGCATTACGGCTCTCGAACTTCAGGACTGGATATTTAGGCCTGACACACTATCTCCCCACATTTTCCACCTCTCGACTTGCAAAATTATTTAATGGATCAGCATGTTTGGCTTCAAATTACTCTACATTTCAACATTTTCCCTTTGAACCAAAACAAGTTTATGGCATGTGCCGGGGTCAAAACATTATACAGTGTGCATAGTAACCATCATATACCAGTGTATTTAATGGATTTAGGCATCTTCCTTATCACGAAGAAGCCTCATCGTCTTTCTATATGTTATTTCTCCATACCACCTTTGTTTTTCTATTTATATTACATTGAAAGCTTAGTTTAAATAGTAACTATCTCTTTGAAGTTGATTAATTGACATGTAGAAATCGATATTTGTGTAAACTTGTAGATATCATATCCAATGGAAAGAGAGCAGCCTTTGAGATAGAAGCATAAGAGGTCATCACATTCTTCGGGAGTTGGTCTCTGAAATGAAAATCAAAGATTATCGACTTCACCTCGGGACTCAAGCTTATTGTATAGTTCACATTCATCTGATCATCGACGTGGTGATAGTGGTAGAGATGATTCCCCCTTATCATCTATGGGTGAACGTGGATCTCGACCTTTTGTACGGGAGACGAGTGTGGAATCAGTGAAAGGTCTGTAAGAGGCTCGTCATCCTACACAGGGTGGCGAAGGTCAAGCAAGGACACAATATGTCAGCTAGCTGAGGGCTGTAGGCCGATTATGACCTATCCATTAGATTTACCAAACAAGATTCCATGGGAAAGTGGTCTTCAACAAAGGACTCTTAAAAGTTGTAGGGCTCAGTATGACAAACTGCAAAATGATGTTTCTAGTTTGGATCTCCCTTCAGAGAACAAACAAAGTATAGAGATGGTTTTACAATCTTTACAAAAATTCATTGAGGTATATGAGGATCTTGGACCAACAATAGATGGTTTTGTTTCCTTGATGCAAAGAAGAAAGGTGGAAGTGATGGGTCCAAACAAGTGGGATGTTGTGAAGGAGAGGGTGACTAGAGAACAGCCCAACTCAATGTTCAACTTCAAATAGGGCCTAAGCGGAAAGTATTGAAAGTGCAATATTTTAAGCACCCTGAAGTTGCACATTTTTTATATGATCGGTTTCTTACAGCCTATGGTTGGTTTCCATGGAACGATGAGGTTCCTAATTACTTTGCTAGGTTTTTTTATGCTGATTTTTTTTTAGGAATGAAGCCAAACTATACTGATATTCATTTCGAGTTTTATGGATTTGGAAAGGGAAGGATATGCAATCGAAAATGTTCTCTTAGAGATCCTATTACTCTTCGACCTCCATCTCTGATATCTCGTCCACCTAGGCTTGTGACTTCCAAATCAGAGATGGAGCCCACATCACAAGTTGGAAAAACTTCAAGGCATAATGTTGCTGAAGGTTTGACTTCGGCATTTGTAGGAGTTGATGTTGGATTGAGTCGAGAGAGGGTTTGAGCCACTATTCAACAAAATTTTGTTTACAAAACAAATGATGAGTTAGATTGTATGGGCATTGAAGATCTAAAGGCCTATGTGAAGCTTTGTCATAATATAGTGTTGGATAGAATATCTAATGACACGTCAAGCATAGGAGAGGTTTGTGTACTTCCAATCTATTATTTTTTTTATTCATTTTGAATTAAACTTTTTGTTACATTGTATCTATGTATGATAAATTATTTTTTGATGTATAGTAATAAATACGTTACGTAAATGTTTATTGTTTTCAGTTTTCTCGATTGTTAAATGAACATAATTTTAGAGTCTCCACGAGTCAAAATGCTAGAAATGTAGAAGAGCATATTGGAGAGGTATATTTAAAATTTACAGATTTATATTTATGTTTGAAAGATATTTTTTTTTTAATTTAACTATGTATCATATTGTTAATTTGACTTACTTATGCAGGTTTCATTAGATTCGAACTTTTTAGATGATTTTCCATCTATTGTGAGCTAATTTTTTTTTTTTTTTTTTAAGTTAATTGCTAAGCTTAATATTTTTTGTTTTTACTATGATTTATTTATTAACAAAATTTAAATTTTAAAGGAAGAGAACATATTGAAATTAGAGATGAAGATATAGGTTCTTTGATGGATGTGGATATTGGCACCGAGGTAATTTTGTTCATATTTGAATTGTTTTTTGATATATATGTTTAAATAGTTTAAATAATGTTTGACATTTGTAAATTGCTTTTATATATGTTGAAGCTTAGGTCCCTTCGATCTTTTCGAGGAAAAGGAAAGACTCCATTGGATGATAGTGTTGGAATTGTAAGTTTAATATTTTATTTTTTTGAATTTAGTTTAAAATAGTCTAAATAATTTGTAAGATTTATAATTTTTTTATATATATGTTGTAGCTTGGATCTACTCCACCTTTTAGAGGCAAAGAGAAGACTTTGTTGGATGATAGAGAATTGGATGTAATTTTGTTAATAATTGAATTGTTTTTCAATATATTATTTTAATGTTTTAATGTTTTGATTTTGGTTTAAAGTTTTTTAAATAATTTATCCTATTCATAATCTACTTTTATACATGTTGTAGATTATTACGAGTCCAAGGGAAGACCCTAGTTGAGGATAGTGGTGGACTTCTATTTAGAGAATTATTTATACTATTCTTTTTATGTAGATATATATGTTGTAGTTGATTTGGACACGAAGGAGCTTAATTTTTGGATTATATACATGTACTTTTAACTCACATGTACATAATTGTTGGATTATATACATGTACATCAAACTCACATGTACATGATTTTTTTTGGGGATTATATACATGTACATTGAATTCACATGTTCATGATTGTTTTTTTGGATTATATAAATGTGTATTGACCTTAGATATTGTTTCTGGGATTATATACATGTATATGTAAGGGTTAGGAATGTTAGGAAGTTTTGATAGGTACAAATATATGAATGTATGTAATTTATTAAATTTATGTATGTTTCTTGTTGAGAAGTTGAGAGTGATAGAAATGTTATGAAGTTTTGATAGGTGCAATCTAATGTTAAAAATGAATATATAGGGAATGTTAATGTTAGGAGTGAATGTTTTGATAGGTGCAATGTTAGTAGTGAATGTTAGGAGTGAATGTGGAAATAGGGGAATGTTAGGAATGAATTCTTTGATAGGTGTAATCTAATGTTAAGAATGAATATATGGGGAATGAATATGGAAATGTTAATGTTAGGAATGTTAGAAAGTTAATGTTAGGAATGTTAGGAATTTTTGATAGGTGCAATGTTAAGAGTGAATGTGGGAATGGGGGAATGTTAGGAGTGAATGTGGAAATAGGGGAATGTTAGGAATGAATGCTTTGATAAGTGCAATCTAATGTTAAGAATGAATATATGGGGAATGAATATATGGGGAATGAATATGGAAATGTTAATGTCAGGAATGTTAGGAAGTTTTGATAGGTGCAAATATATGAATGAATGTTAAGAAAGGTTAGGAATGTTAGAAAGTTTTGATAGGTGCAAATATATGAATGTATAAATGAATGTAAGAATGAATATAGGGGAATGTTAATGTTAAGAATGAATATATGGGGAATGTCAATGTTAGGAGTGAATGTGGGAATGGCGTTGTAGCGGATTTCACCACTCCAAGTGAATCACACTTTGTATAGCCTTCCCCTGTCCCGCTGCAGACTCTTTAGACCCCATGGACCATTTTTTGTCCTTTGATGTTTCCTTGATCATCCCTAAAAACATATGAAAAATGATACACACGAATTTTAAACCTATAAGTGCGTATATATGCAGATTTGACCACTAAAACCGCGTACATCGGGATGTGTGCATAATCCAAATCCTTTTGGAGTTTTCCTTGACATGGATCCGACTCATTTGACTCCTGGCCTTCCCTATGCCTTGAGATCGCTCGGATTTGACCTTTCATTACCCCTTTCAAAAGCTATATAAGGAAACCCTTGGTACATTGAAGGCATAGGAGAGAATTAAGAGTAAAGAAACTATAGTCCATTGTTGCCAGAACTTATGCTTGAGTCTGCATCCCTTTGTCCCTTGGAGCACTTTTGTGTTCTTCCTAAGCTTGCCTTTTGCTTGTGAGCTTGCTATCGAGAGATGGAGGATTGAAGTGGTGGAGGCCCAAGTGGGGGATTCAGTTTCTCCTGTTCGTAGACGTGCCATCAGAGGTTGTATCTTGTAATCTTTGATTTATATTAATAGAAATATCTTTTCCTATCCAATGATGTGTGTTTGAATGTATATTTTATCCATGGGATTATGTCAAATGCTTATACATTATTGATTATATATGCTAGAATAGATCTAACACCATGATATATAGAATGCTTGTATTGTTTACTTCTTGTTGAGGAAGTAATCTATCAATTCAAGATGAAGTTGGAAAGCTCAACGGGGATCTACTTCAACCGTCCGGAATAAGGTATGAGGTCTGGTCCTTTAGTGTTAGACATTTAATTTCTATTACATATTGGAAAGGATTGATTTATGGAGTCAAGCTGTCTGTTGCGGTACCCCAAGCCATAGGAATTTCTCTCCATAACAGAATTGGCGACTCTGCTGGGGATGTTCCTTGTTTTTATTTAGGGGTTTGCGGGCACAGTGGGCTTGATATTATTGACTTGCTCTTTGTTTCTCCTTGTTTTTGTGTTGCATTTTATAGTATGCCCATCCGTTGACACTCCCCTTTATTAGTTTGACCCTTGGCCTTCTTTTTACCACTGCCTTCTCTGTATACACATGTTTTTGGTCAAAAGTCACGTACATATGCATATTTTTGGCCAAAAGTCACGTATATACGCAATTGTTCTTTAAACAGTCACGTACGTCCTCCCTTTTGGTGAGTTTGATATTGTGGGAAGTTGTTGGGTGGGTTGTGAGTGTGAATGGGTTTTCCTTGGGTCTGATTTTGTCTATTGGATGCTTCTTTTGTGACCAGAGACCACTTTTTCATTGATTTTTCTTTGAAAGTAGTTTTAGTCATTTATCCTTTTTGTTTTGCCATTAGTGCATTACTCTTTTTTGTCTCGTTGTCTTACTGGGCTTGTCTTTTATACTTGCTGTAGAGACTGAGAGTTTTTATGACTTTTATTACATTTTTCATTATTTTATATCGAAAAATACAAAGTAGTTGCATCTTAGATATGGATTTGAGGAGGTACTTGCATTGGATTGCTTGGATGAGAGTTGTTTTTAGGCTTTCATATAGGAAGGATTGCATTGACATTCGAAAAGGAACATTAGAGGAAATTTCAACTCAAAATGGGCCTTTTAAATTTTATTCAAATTCCATGTCATCATGTGTTAGCCAATGAAATTGCTTTAAATTTAAAATACCGTATAGGTCTTAAACATTTTTTTAATATAAATTTGGGGATAGGTGTCATAAAAAAAACTACTTTTTTGTTTGTATTTTTTACATATCGCCCCGTGTTTTTACTCAAATTTTGATCAGGAGAGCTTGTTGGATGTGGAATTAAATTTTGCACCCAACGAGTACCCACTCGGCATACTTTTGACGGACCCCGCTACCCCAAAAACAAGAAATACCTGAAAAAACGGAATGATGATATCATCATTCCATTTTGCAAGTATTTCTTGTTTTTGGGGAAGCGGGGTCCATCAAAAGTATTCCAAGTGGGTACGCATTGGATACGGAATTTAATTCCACATCCAACAAGCTCTCCCAATCAAAATTTGAGTAAAAACACGGGGAGATATGTCAAAAATACAAACAAAAAAGTAGTTTTTTTCTTTTCTTCCTCCAAAATTAATAAATATTATTTTATTGTTTTAACTATTATTTTATTAGTTCATTTTAGGAGGCGCATTTTGACTTGAAATTTCCTCTAATTTATATATTTATGCATCTCATGTAGTGGCATACCCTATTTTTCATTTGACAAAGATTGCACGTAGCATTGTTTGTTATGGTGTGCATATTTATTTCAGTGCTGAGTCATAATGTCATTAGTTGTATGATCATATCCTTTTTTTTTTAGTAATATAGCCAATTAAAATCAACGCTAAAGTAAAATGAATTACACTCTTTTATTTTCTAGGGTGCACAAACAAGCTTAGGTCTAAGGATCTTGGAATAGTTCATTGTGAGTAAATTCTCCAAGATCACTAAACAACAACATGTATGTGTCTGTCCAGGTGAGTGTGTGAAATCCTTGGTATAACCAGCATTTCTCAGGATCCTCCTCTCAAAAGGGAGTTAAGCACGAGGAAGTGTGAGCGGTTATTGATTGGGATGACCCCTAGTCATAACTGAGTAGCACCAGAGATATTTCTAGGATTGTATTTGTATCTGGGGGTTCTTTCGAGAGTTTCGAGCTTTGCTACCCTGCCCATATGGTCAATCCTGCTTGTGACTATGTGCCTGAGCATTGATTATATTGAGGTGACCTTAGTGGCCTTACCTAGGATATCAAGGGGGTACTTTGCAGGGGTTATTCTGCGGGTGTCCCGGCCAGGTTGGGGTCAGACAGCACAGTCGCTTTACGCGTTGAAGCTGAGGGCCACAATAATTGGTTACGTACCTCCGCTTGTAGTTTATGAGAGTTTCGAGCCTCTCCTAGGTGAGATATACCTGTTGCATTCGGGAGCTCACATATCTTCCCCTTGGTTTGCTTGTATTTTAGCTGTAGATTTTCTTAGGAGTGTGCCCTTTGTACGCTAGTTGGCCTATTGGATCGTGGTTACTTGAGTATATTTATGCTCTCTTGAGTTTGGGTCCTTTTATTTTCTGCATGCCTAGTATCCTATCACCCATCCTTGGTCCTAGTATGGACCCTGGTGTCGGACTTGGGGGCATCACAGCCCCTTACCGTGCTCATAGATTTGAAGTGGTCATATTCCATCCTCTACTCCATTTGTGGAGGATTTTTATTCCCTTTGCTCGGTATTTACACCAGTGGTCACCCTCATGGGGGTGGTAGAGGATGTGTGAATGTTAGGTCTATACCTTACTTTCCTTTTTATGTCCCATTGTTCACAACATTATTTCCTTTGGGTGTTGCTATCATGATCATTCCTCCCTATATCCTATAGTTTGGATTCTTTATTGACTATTTTGGGTTGTTTTGAACTAATATAGTTGTCATGTAGGATCCAGTTTTTGTACACCCTCTCCGAGGTTTCGAACCGTTCGTTCCTATCACAAGTATTATTTTTGAACTGGCATATAGGTTAGGATGTCACATTCGCTTGCACTTATGCATTGCCTTATGACCGTTCCACCTTAACCTTAGGTACGAACCCATTCCATGGCATCACAGAACCTTCATGTTGTTGTTAGAAGTGGTACTATGTGAATGGTAGAGCTTTCCTATACATGGGTTTTGTTGGTCGTAGGGTAGACCCGGGTTTACTATAATGAACCAACAACACCCCTAGCTCACTGGCCCTTTCGGCGATAGACCATAGAGCGGCCTGAAGTCTCACCCGAAGTGATTCTAATGGGTTGGCCAAGGACTCAAATGTCTTGGACCAGGTTCTGTGGAAGCCTGGGTGTCTTGCAGCTCTTCTACCCTGCGATATCTCTCTCTCCCTGCGACGCGCAACCTCCTCTTACTTGAGAAAACTCTAGTCCTTATCGCATCGCCGTGCCTCAGGTAACACGTAACTCCTTCCTACACTGATTCTCAACTGCAGCGCACCATAGCTCCTCTGATGGTGTGATATCGCCTCCTTGCGATAACCTACCGCTGCGGCTCAGCATATTCAGTGCTACTCGTTCCAACTTACGGGACTCAATATACAAGGTTGCTTAACTCTGCGACGCTTAACTATCTGGGATGAAATGTAGATAAACTCTTACTCAAAATACTTAAGGACTTCAACTTGCATTTATCTTCTATAGTCCTATAAACTGAATAACGCATACATACATTAAACTGTAAACAAGGCCCATGTGATAACTGATAGATGCAACAAATAAACACAACACATAAATCAATCACATAACACACGATTTTAACGTGCTTCACCTCCAGGATGGAAGTTACGTCCACAGAACTATGTTTCTATTATAGCTCAGGGGAAGGTAAACATAGTTCTGTTGCACCACATATGCAGCTCGAGATCTTCTGGGTAACTCCGTACACCGCCTGGAGCCCTTCTCTCTTAGATCTCTTCTCTTCTCTATATTGTGCCTCTTACAATATACTCTTCCCTCTCTGTTGATCCTTGCGGATCATTACATGCATGCTTTATGAGCCAGCTACTGGTTACAGTAAGATAATTACAGCTAATAACAGAACCAGAGCTTGGCTTCTATACAATTGTTCAACTACTGTCTAACTGTCTAACCCACAAAATGACCAACCCTTTTACAATACAAAATATATCCCTTTATAGGAAGCCTGAAGGTCTCGCCATTACAACACTGTGGGCCTGTCCCAACAGTAACCCAAAACCCTAACTAGTGACAGTCGGCATATATGTACTTGAGTTAGCTGCTTTCCATCACACCACAGCTCTCTGCAGTCTTCCATGCTTCCTGGAGCTAGCCATGGGTACTGTGCACCGCTTCCCTGCTTCTATCCTTCGTCTTCAATACCTCGGCCTCATTGCTCCTTTTCCTTTATGAGGGTAGCTGAGCCCTCCTATATTCGTTGCTGCCTTCAATGCAGTGGGTGAGCTTTCTCTTCTCGGCCGCTCAGGTACTGTCGTCTTCCTTTACTTCTCTGCTTTAAAAGTCACGGTTTTCGGCTCTGCTCTATAGCTAGAAACGTGCTATGGCATCGTAGCTCTATCTTATCTCTTCTCCACCAAAAATATCTATCCGCTAAACTGGCAGCTTCTTCTGTAGCTGCAGGACCCTGCTCCAACAATCCCCTAACACTTACTTGTGGCTCGTCCCCGAGCCACTACCAGTGGGCTTCTCCTGCTGTAGCTTCTCCTTGGCTTCCTGCAAAGTCCTTTGAAACTTATCCCGAAGTCCTGCGACTTCGTTCTCCATAGCTTCTACACATTATTGTGCCGAGTCAAGCATAGCTTGACTAATACTAGAGTCCTCTGCTGACTCAATTTCATTTCTGGTGGCCGTGAACTCCCTTAATTTCTGCTCAAAAAAACTTAAGAGATTTTTTTTTTTTTTCCTTGATGACTTACACAAAATGAACCGTCCTTATGCAATTCCTTATACTTAGAATACCTGCCAGTGTAGACTAATTCCCGGTGCGATGCCTCCTTTCAACTACACTGGACATCTGCACCATCATAAGCTATCTAGATAGGTCTGAGAGGTGGAATGGCTATCACTATAGAGCTTAAGCCTACTGCCATTAATCAATGTGGGAAGAAGCTCTTCGTTCAGTGTGCTGAGCTGCACGGCACCTCCCTCTGTAACTTGTTGTATCTGATATGGCCCCAGCCAATGCATCTTGAACTTCCCTGGAAACTTGATAAATTTATTGTCATAGAGGAGTACTAGGTCTCCGATCTGAAAGGTCTTACTCTTAATGTGTCTATCATGCCAAGATTTTTCTCGTGCCTTCTGCACTTTCTGATGGAAGCTAGCGATGAATCTATCTTCCTCTAAGGCAAGCAGTTGTGCTGGCCTTTCATCCACTGTGTCTGTATCATTCATCCTGGTAATCTGAGCAATCCGTAAGCTGGGAAGAATATACTCCATGGGCATAACAGCCTCCTATCCATACACCAAGCTGAAAGGTGTGTGTCCTGTAAGTTTCTTACATGTGGTCCTATATGCCCATAATACAGCGTTAACTCTGAGGTCCCAATCATTCCTTTGGCTATTGCGAATCTTAGTAAGAGCGTTTTCTAAAATCTTGTTAAAGGCCTCCATCGTACCATTAGCCTGTGGGTGGTAGGGAGTGCTCTTCTGGTGCTGAATCTGAAATTCTTCCGTCAAGGCTTCAATAGTGTGGTTTAAGAAGTGTGTACCTTGTGCATCCAAATCTACTGATGATGTTTTCAAAAAGGAACTGTGTGGCTGTAACAACATCACAATTTCTTACTGCTTTAGCCTCTGCCCATCTGGTGAGGTACTCTATTCCAGTGATGATATATCTTGCCCCAGTGCATTTTCCTGGTGGGTTGATAGGACCCACAAAGTCTATAGCCCACTTGTCAAATGCACGCAGCGTAACCTGCAGTCGCAGCAGAATTTCATCTCGCTGTGAGGGTTTTCCTACCCTCTGGTAGATATTGCAGCATCTGCAGAAGTCCTTAGTGTCCTTATGCAACGTAGGCCACCATAATCCTGTAGCTAGGATTTTCTGCGCAGTCGGATTTCCTGCGAAATGACCTCCTGCGGTTCCTGAATGTGCCTCTCTGATGATGGCATCTTTTTCATGTGGCATCACACATCTGCGCAGGACTTCATCTGGACCTAACTTGTATAACTGTCCTTTGATCAGGGTGAAGTCTGCTGCTTTAACAACCAACTGCTTCTTTTGCTGCTTAGTAAACTCGTCAGGTGCTAATCCTGTAGTGAGAAAGTGAGTGATATCAGCATAGTAGTCATATGTGATCTGGATAGAAAACAACTACGCATCCGACAAATTGTCCTCTAGGTTACTTGGCTCTTCTCCTGAGTCTATCCGCAACAGATGATCAGGTCTGGCGTTCAATATTCCTGGTTTTACAATGATTTCAAAATCATACTCTTAAAAGAGGAGTAACCATCTGTATATTCTCCCCCCTAACACTGGCTTATTGACCAGATACTTTAATGTGGAATGGTCAGTAAACATCTTGAACGAGGCACCCAATAAGTAGTGCCTGAACTTCTGCAACGCATACACCATAGCTAAGCCTTCTCTTTCTGTCGTGGTGTAGTTATTTTATGCTATCGATAGCTTTCTACTGGAGTATGTGATAGGATGATCAATATCCCCTTCTTCTGGTTGCGTTAAAATGACCCCTAGTGCGATGCCCGATGCATCTACATGTACATGAAGCGGCATAGTCCAGTATGGGAATACTAAGATGGGTGTTGTAACCATTTTCTCTTTAAGTGTGTCTAGACTCTACTGGCATTCCTCATTCCATAGGAATTTTATATCCTTCTTTAACAGTTTTTCCATCAGCGCTGTGATCTTTGCGTATCGCTTGATGAATTTTCTGTAGTACCCGGTATGACCAAGTACTGTTCTCAATTGTTTGATTGAGTTAGGTGCTGGAAGATTTACGATGATGGCAATCTTTGTGGGATCTACCATCAAGCCTTGTCTGCAAACAATGTGACCCAACAAAATACCAAATGGCGCACAAAATATACATTTCTTCAAGTTTAGAGAAATCTGGTACTACCTACATTTCTCTAGCATCAGTCTTAAATATCCTATGTTCTTGTCAATTAATCCAAATACAGTCCAATCATCAAAATAAACTTATAGGAATTTATGGATGTATTCTTTAAATACAGCAACTACTACTCTACAAAAGATAGCTGGTGCATTCTTAAGACCAAAGGGCATTATCGTATACTGGAATGAGCCCCATTCTGTTGCAAAGGTGGTCTTGGATCGATCTTTTGGATGGATTCTGATCTGGTGATAGCCTGAAAAGCAATCAGTGAAGGAGTAGACCTCCTGTCCTTTGACGTTGTCTAACACTTCATCAGTGAACGATGTCGAAAATGGATCATGAAGCGATGTATCGTTGATTTTACATAGATCAACACAGATCTTGATGTCTCCTTTAGTTTTATTTTCTTGTACGACCATGGGACTAGCCCATTCGCTCTCTTCTACGGGTTCAATGATGCCTATTGCTAGCATCTTATCGATCTCATCCTTAAATTTTTATTTGTAGCGTGGATTTAATCTATATGGACGTTGCTTGACTAGTTGAGCATCCTCCTTCAATGGTATCCTCATTACTCCCAGGTCTTCGACTATTCCCTTCATATCTGTGAAATTGGTGGGAAATAGGTCCTGGTAGTCATGTAGCAAGTCTGCAATCTTTCCAACTGTTTCATCGTTCCAATAGTCTCCAATAGAGGCAAACTTTGGTTTTGTGTCTTTGCCAATATTGATCTTTTTAATCTTGATGGGCTCTGTGATTACTGGAATCTCTAACTGTGGTCCCTCAACATCGCGAGTCCATTCTGAATCCGGAATGTTGGTGTTGTGAGGATCCTCATCCTCATCCTGTGTTTCTGCTGCAAAGTTATAACACTCTAGCGCCTCTTCTAACTGGATAGTCCACTCAGGCTGAGTCTGTGCTGGTAGGATACAATCCTCAAATATCTTGATCTTTATTATATCTAGGGCCTGGTCAACACTTGAGTATTCAGATTCAAAAGCGAAGGTGAGTATAAAGTTGTCTATCATAAGTGGCCATGTAGTTGTTCCCTTGCGCAATTCAGTCTCTGTATACCAGTTCCTTGGAACTGTGTCCAAAGTATGAATGAATCGGTGAACCCATCCATCCTCGGGAATGTCCAACCAATTCTGTTCGCATGTCTAAATGTGTAATCTAGGGTCACTTTCTCCTATATATTTCTGCTGGGCATACTCTCTGTCACTAGAAAATCTGATTGCCATCATTCTCTTAATGTCACCCCATGATGTGATATTCTCTTTATGTGCATACCACCATCTTGTAGATGTGGCTCGTACTGCAAGGTCCATAGCTGCGATCCTTTTCTCGTGAGGAATTTGTTGTTCAAACTACTCGAGGAAGTCCTGGATATCTGTTTGACCATGAAACGATGGAATCTCATTGATCTCTTCACCAATCCATTGCAGTGACTTAGTCAAGTACGTGCATCTGGGCACTGAGACTTCGTGAAGTCTGTTCTGCCAGTTCTCTAGACCAACATCTGAATCTGATGCGCATGAGCTGTCGCATCACCAACTAATATTTCCTTCTGCGGTTGGGTTGACATAGTCACTCTGGTTCACAGTCATCTGATAGAGACTCTCCATGTTACGTGCCTCTTCCTCTGCTCAGATAGGTTCAATATATCTAGGACCCTGAAAAGGATCCAACGGTGCAATGACCTAAATCTGCGTGTCTTCAAAGGTCATTTGTCTTCTCTTTAGGTCGATAATGGCCATGTTACTGATCACCCAATCAATGCATAGTAATGCTGGATATGGTCTACTATCGCCAATGATTTCTATAACTTCAAAGTCCGCGAAGCTACGAACTCCATCAATGTCAACTAGAACCTACGGTAACCAACCCAGGGGTGAAACTCGCTGCTGATTAGCTAATCGCAGATGGATAGGTGATTTGACTAACTTAGGGCTACCCATATGTTCCCATGTCTGCTTAGTCAGAACATTTACGTCTGATCCTAGATCTAGGATTACCTCATCCATTTCAAATTCTCCAACCTGCGCAGTGAGTCGCATCTCTCTTCCTGTTCTTGTATGTCCCATAATATTATGAACAGCATGCTGTGTACTACTCACGGAAGAAGATGGATGATACTGATCTATGATGCACTGAAGTTCTCCAATAGCTTGCTCATTTCTTACGAGTTTTAAACAACTCCACAGGGAGGAATGTGCACTTCCTGCCATCTCATCCTCATCGCATGTACCCGATGTGGTAGCCTGCAATATCTGTTCATGGCTATCGCCACAAGGTCCTTGCTACGGTACGCCCCTAGATGGTGGTATTTATGATCCTGATTGCATAGGGTCATCAAATAAAGTATTAGCTTCCTGAAATGTCTGTTTATTCTTCTACAGGTCAAGTGGTGTTTCTTTGTTAAGAGCTCTACGCACCCACTCCTGACCTGTGTTCTTTTCAGTATCCTACGATGTCCCACTGGTGGAAACACCGCTGCAAGTCACAATGTTGACTCTTGGCTCTGGTTCTTTCTGCTCAGCTGCAATAAGCTGGATGTTCTGGTGTGATGCTAGCTTAGGTTCTCTGATCTTAGCTATCAAAATAGGACACTCCTCTATAGTGTGATCATAATATTTACAATAGTTGCATGTTGTAGTGGGGCTCTGACAGTCCCTAGCATAATGTCCTACAACTCCACAATTGTAGCAAGTAACTGGTCCGCGACCTCGACCAAAACCTTCTCCATGGCCAAAGCCTTCTGCATGGCCAAAGCCTCCTCCATGTCCTCATCCTCTGAATCCTCCTCCATGGCCACCATAAGCCGGATCATGCTGTGGTCCTGCTACTGGACCCTGTGGTTCTGATTGGACTCTGTACATATCTTTCTTTGCTCCTACCATGAGATCATAGGCTCGGAAATCATGTTCATCATGGCCTACATACTTGTAGAAGATGCAGTATAAGTTCTTAGGTGTCTGCATGTAATTCCAAAGTAGAGGGCACTGCTGAGGTAGATGTCCTCGCGTTTTGCATATTTCACACCACGGCCCGTGGGTCTATGGTAAGGGGTTAGGAGCCCCTGTTTCTATATATTCTACAAAGACTGGACAGTTGTCTTTAGTATGGCCTTGTTCTTTACACCTTACGCACCATATGTCTTACACAACCTCTTTCCGTTTCTTAAGCTCATGCAACTGTAACGTGAGATTAGCCAATTGGTTTTGTAGATTTGTCATGCCTGTGCTAGTTTCTGCTAGAGGTGAAGCTTCTAATTTCATCACCATCTCCAACGCGTCATCCTGCATCTGGAGTTTCTATCGCATTAATGGTAGTCTGATGTGAGGGAGAAACACTGCAATAAACCATTCCTTATGCCGCCTTGGCACAAACTCAAAGCTGACTTGGTCTATAAGGGCTTTGAATTTCTGATCAAAGTTCCACACCGAATCTGTAGGTAACTGTTTGATGTCCTTGAGCTCTGCAATGCACTGTGACTCAGACTTAGGTTTCTTAAACTCTTTAATCATGGCAGTCTTGATCTGTACAAGTGTTCTGGGTACTTTGGTATACTTCATATACCATGTTAAGGCTCGATCTCTTAGTGTGGTGACCAACTGTACAAGTTTAATGGTATCGTCATTTATGGTTTTAATGGTCCACATGGCTTCACATAGATACCAATGCTGCTCTGGGTCCTTCGCCCCTGTTCCTTTAAATATAGGTAGCTTCATATCATCCCCCATTCTATTTCTACGTGGCAGATGTTGATTTGTTGCATTACTACCACTCGACGGTGTAGGTGAAGGTGATGTAGCGATGGTAGGTATTGTCTGCGAGCTACTGGATGGAGTTCCTACGGGATTGTTCTGAGTCCCAGTCTGTTTCTGTGGGCTGTAAGGATGGTAAGGGATACGCCCTTATGTTCCTTCTGTTGTACTATGACTCTGCTGTCTGGTATTATCTGAACTGTCTTCAAAGATGGGAGATCTAAAATCTACTTTATATTTCTTTCCACTAAGTGTACATCCAATGTTGTCAATATCACTTTCAAACTCTTGTGACATTACTATCTTTGCTTATTCATCTGAAACTAGATCCATTGTTCCTTTTTCATGTAATAGCATCTTAATAGACAAGTTTAAAGATTTTAGGTACTTACTGCGATATCCTTTGAAGAAGTAGCGCTCAGCCTCGTTGAAGCTTTTTCTCTGGTCAACTGCAAACTCTGTGACAAAGCCATCTAGCACACTCGCAAGCCAGAAGTCTACTGCCCTCGTGAGGGGATTATCAAGGTTCTTCATGGTCTGAATCAGCTCCAGTGTCCAGACAATGTCTCTTTTCTTCTTGAGTATGCTCGTATCAGTCAACTTTGATAACCAGTTGTACAGCTCGTTCCCAAAGGTCACAAAAAATATCGCATGCAGGTCTGTAACGATATGTTTTTGTAACCAGGCCTCTGTACTCAGTCTAGGATTCTTGTTCTCTCATTTGGAAAACTCTTTTTCCTTAGACCAAACCCACTTGTTGAGTCCGTCTCTAGTGGGCCGCCACTAGAACATCAGGGCTCAGTTTGTTCAAAACCGACAATGAAACCATTTGTTGGTCGTAGGGCAAACCTGGGTTTACTATAATGAACCAGCAACACCCCTAGCTCACTAGCCCTTTCGGCGACAGACCACAGAGCGACCTGAAGTCTCACCCGAAGTGATTCTAATGGGTTGGCCAAGGAATCAAATTTCTTGGACCAGGTTCTGTGGTAGCCTAGGTGTCTCGCAGCTCTTCTAGCCTTCGATATCTCTCTCTCCCTGCGATGCGCAACCTCCTCTTACTTCTGACAACTCTAGTCCTTATCGCATCACCGTTCCTTAGGTAATGCGTAACTCCTTCCTACGCTAATTCTCAACTGCAGCACACCACAGCTCCTCTGCTGGTGCGATATCGCCTCCTTGCGATAACCTACCGCTGCGGCTTAGCGTACTCAGTGCTACTTGTTCTGACTTATGGGACTCAATATACAAGGTTGCTTAACTCTGCGATGCTTAACTATCTGGGATGAAATGTAGATAAAATCTTACTCAAAATACTTAAGGACTTCAACTTGGATTTATATTCTATAGTGCTGTAAACTAAATAACACATACATATATTAAACTATAAACAAGGCCCATGTGATAACTGATAGATGCAACAAATAAACACAACACATAAATCAATCACATAACACATGATTTTAACATGGTTCACCTCCAGGATGGAAGTTACGTCCACAGAACTTTGTTTCTATTATAGCTCAAGGGAAGGTAAACATAGTTCTGCTACACCACATATGCAGCTTGAGATCTTTTGGGTAACTCCGCACATCGCCTGGAGCCCTTCTCTCTTAGATCTCTTCTCTTCTCTATATTGTGCCTCTTACAATATACTCTTCCCTCTCCATCAATCCCTGCAGATCATTACATGGATGCTCTATGAGATAGCTACTGGTTATAGTAAGATAACTACAGCCAATAACAGAACCAGAGCTTGGCTTCTATACAATTGTTCAACTACTGTCTAACTGTCTAACCCACAAAATGACCAACCCTTTTACAATACAAAATATATCCCTTTATAGGCGGCCCGAAGGTCTTGCCATTACAACACTGTGGGCCTGTCCCAACAGTAACCCAAAACCCTAACTAATGACAGTCGACATATATGTACTTGAGGTAGATGCTTTCCATCACACCACAGCTCTCTGCAGTCTTCCATGCTTCCCGGCGCTGACCATGGGTACTGTGCACCGCTTCCCTGCTTTTGTCCTTCGTCTTCAATACCTCAGCCTTGTTGCTCCTTTTCCTTTATGAGGGTAGCTGAGCCCTTCTATCTTCGCCGCTGCCTTCAATGCAGTGGGTGAGCTTTCTCTTCTTGGCCGCTCAGGTACTGTCATCCTCCTTGACTTCTCTACTCTAAAAGTCATGATTTCCAGCTCTGCTTTGTAGCTAGAAACGTGCTATGGCGTCGTAGCTCTATGTTATCTCTTCTCCTCCAAAACTATCTGTCCGCTAAACTGGCAGCTTCTTCTGTAGCTGCGGGACCCCACTCCAACAGGTGTCCTAGTTAGCTCCCTTTTGCATTTGGTACCCATGCTGTGAGTCCTCTCTTAGTTCTGGGAGTCCCTTTTAGTCCTGCCATGTCCTTGAGCAAGAGCTTCATACTCCTCTTGAACTTTATGCTGCCCATTTTCCTCGGGACTCCCGTATGTCAACTTGTAATTGCATTATCATGAGCTTTGCCTGCCTTATTGAGCTTTATACCAGCTTCCCTAACATTGCGTTTCAGCCATATAGCCCGAGCTTGTCTCATGTCTATCCATGCAGAGCCATTTTATATATCCTTTGCAGCTTGATTCCCTTTTTACCGGGAGGGGATTTTCCCCCGAGTGTCAATCTCCTACACATGTATCCTTGCATTGAGCATAGGTATGTTCCACTACTTGGAACTAGTTTGTTTTCCCCTATGACACTTGTCTCCTCCTAGTTTGTAACTATAAATCTATTTTATTCCTTTTTCAAGATTTTTAAACAACTGAAAAAGTCCAAAAAAATCAAAAAAACAAAAAGTCGGACAAGGAAAGATGTTATCTTTGACAGCTGTCGAGTCGTGTTGCCTTTGAACAGAGAACTGTATACTACATCCATTGGATGGGTTATAGTTTGACTTTAGGAGTTGTACTCATTTATCTGAGTTTATCTCCACCGACTAGTTAAGCTTCCAGTCCCTATGGAGCCTCTATCAATGCCTCATGTGCCGCAAATATTTCCTAGTTTGTATATCGAGTCTATGCTACCTTCATTCAGTCACCATACGCCGTTATTCTCTTGTTCGAAGGAATTTGAAACCTGAGTCATCCATTCCTTAGTTATCTTGACTTTGCATGTCGGCCATTCCCAAGATAGTTATTGGTTCGTGCACCTTATGATTGAGTCCTTCGACATTATATAGCTTTGCTGAGTACCTCGTGTTGGATGATGGGGGATGCCTTAATGCCCTCCTTCCAGCGGATTTCATCCCATCTACTTCAGATCATTTATTCTGGGATTAGAGTCTAGAGTCATTTTGAGTGCCTTGATACTTGCAGTCATCAGTGCCAGGTTCTCTCACCCTCGACAGTTTCTTGGGAATACATCAATGTCCTCGGATCGATGGATCCTTTCAAGTGTTCAACCTCGACACATTTATTCACACTTGTTAGTTTTCACTCTAGTACCTTGATTCCCATTTTCATTATCGGTGGGTAATCTCGCGTCTGTTAACGGTATACATTAATGATCGATAATCAGATGATGGACTACTATGTTCGACCTTGACACCTCTATTCACATAGTAGGACATGTACTCATAGTGGTTTGTGTAGAAGACTTTCCATATTGGTGGCATCTCTTATATGCTACCTCCTTGATCATGCCAGTGTTCATGAGATTTCAGCTCTCGTGACTTGATTCCAGTATATGTTAGACATTTCCAGCCACTATGGAGATCTTGATCTATTATATATCTTCATCCATTTTGGAGATCATGGTCCTTTGTATATCTTCATCATGGAGATTCTGATCTATGTATATTGTATGTGGCGATGACCACATATGTGATATCATGTTTCATGCCTATTCATGGCCATTGTACTCTTATGTATCAGGGATTGCTATATGTATTTGCAGTTATATGCAGAGTTGTATTATTGTACTATGCTGATTGGGTGGATGGTCTTCCATTTGGGATCCCTCATCACTCCACTTCTTAGATGGACTTATAATGTATTTCAGCCATCGTATGACCCCTCTGACCTCACACATTAGGGGGCATCTATTATAGTATATTTCACCACTCCAAGTGAATCACACTTTGTATAGCCTTCCCCTATCCCGCTACAGACTCCTTAGACCCCATGGACCATTTTTTGTCCTTTGATGTTTCCTTAATCATCCCTAAAAACATATGAAAAATGATACACGCGACTTTTAAACCTATAAGCGCCTATATACGTGGGTTTGTCCACTAAAACCGCGTACATTGGGATGTGTGCATAATCCAAATCCTTTTGGAGTTTTCCTTGACATGGATCCGACTCATTTGACTCCTGGCCTTCCCTATTCCTTGAGATCACTTGGATCCGACCTTTCATTACCCCTTTCAAAAGCTATATAAGGAACCCCTTGGTACATTGAAGGCATAAGAGAGAATTGAGAGAAAAGAAACTATAGTCCATTGTTGCCAAAACTTATGCTTGATTATGCATCCCTTTGTCCCTTGGAGCACTTTTGTGTTCTTCCCAAGCTTGTGTTTTGCTTGTGAGCTTGCTATTGAGAGATGGAGGATTGAAGTGGTGGAGGCCCAAGTGGGGGATTTAGTTTCTCTGGTTCACAGACGTGCCGTCAGAGGTTGTACCTTATAATCTCTGATTTATATTAATAGAAATATATTTTCCTATCCAATGATGTGTGTTTGAATGTATATTTTATCCATGGGATTATGTCAAATGCTTATACATTATTGATTATATATGCTAGAATAGATATAACACCATGATATATAGAATGCTTGTATTGTTTACTTGTTGTTGAGGAAGTAATCTATCAATTCAAGATGATGTTGAAAAACTCAATGGAGATATACTTCAACCGTCCAGAATAAGGTACGAGTTTTGGTTCTTTAGTGTTAGACATTTAATTTCTATTGCATATTGGAAAGGATTGATTTCTGGAGTCAAGCTGTCTGTTGTGGTACCCCAAGCCATAGGAATTTATCTCTGTAACAAATGGGGGAATGTTAGGAGAGAATGTTTTGATAGGTGCAATGTTAGGAGTGAATTTTAGCAGTGAATGTGGGAATGTTAAGAGTGAATGTTCTGATAGGTGTAAATATATGAATGAATGTTAGGAAATGTTCAGAATGTTAGGGAGTTTTGATAGGTGCAAATATATGAATGTTAGGAATTTTTTATAGGTGCAAAATATATGAAAGTATGTATTATTAAGTTAATGTATGATTGTAGATGTAGTGTTGAGAAGTAGAGAATGTTAGGAATGCTAGAAAGGTTTGATAGAAATATTTTTTATTACTAAGGTAAAATTAGCAACTTGATTCTGAATTTTAATATTTTTTATACTAAGATAACATTAGCAATTTAATTATTATATTTATTTTATGTTCCTTACAAGAAAGGAAAAGGAGCACTACAAAGTTGCAGTAGTGAGGAAACTACAAATAGCATTCCTATATAACCCCCCAGGTTTTAAAGAAAGGTGATGAAACGAATAATGAAAAACAAAAAGAAAGACTTGTAGAGTTACAGTGAGAATTCAAAAAGTTAAGGCCCTTCATGTTTGATGGAGAATTTGAGGAAGCGATAGAATCTTGGTTGTTAAATCTGCTCTGTGGTGGAAGGAGGCTAAGAGTGTCAGTAACATACATAGTAAAGAGTTGAGTTGGAATTTTATTTTAAAATATTGAAAAAATGTATATGTCAGAATGATATTATGATGAGAAATCCCAATATTTCAATGATTTGAGACTAGGATTGTTAACCATGGAAGAATTTGTAACCTATTTTGTAAATTTACAATGCTATGTACCATACCTAAGAGATGAAAAAGCTAAGATATACAGTTTTATCAGTTGTTTACCCCTAGTGTATAAGGAAAAGATTGTGTTTGAAATTATTCAACAATGGATGAAGAAATTAGAAAGGCCTAGTTGTGCTACCATTTGTTTAAACAAATATCCATATTGAGTAGAAGTTGGAAAAATAAAAAAAATTGAAAAGATCGATCAATGTAGGAAAGGATTTAAACCCTCACCTTTTGGAAAAGGAACAAGAGGTCATACTGATAAAAATTACAATATGCAAGGTTCAACCAATAGCAATGGGGTAAAGAGTATAAAAAAATCCAGTGGAGAATGGAATAGTAACCCATAAGCATGTTGCAGGAAGCTTCTACTGTGAATGACATAGCCAGGAATATCCCTACAGTTGATGTTTCTTTGGAATATCGGCAGGTGGACCATCAATCCACCATGTTGGAAGTAGAAGGTAAATTTTTGAACATACATGTTTCAATACGTATCGATTCAGGGTCTATTTTAAGTTACATTGCACCAAAAGTAGTTGAAAAGTGTAAACTTAGTAAGGAAAAACAAAAAAATGCATGGTTGGTATAGCTGGCAACAAAGGTAAAAATGAAAGTTACGAAGATAGTTAAAGATTTGTTATTAGGTTTTAATGACTTGGATACCTTATTTAATTTAAATATACTTCCCCTAGGATCCTATGACATTTTGATAGGTATGGATTCGCTAGAATCTCATAAAGATATTATTGACTATTTGCATAAAAATTTTAGTAGTGTGGATGAGGAGGATAACTATCATACAATGAATGAAATTTATAGACCTTTATCTACACGACAAATTTTATCACTATAACATAAAAAGTGTATTAGGAAAGGGTGTCAACTTCATGGCATCAAAATTAAAGAATTTGAGCCCGAAAAATAAAAAATGGAATTGGAACAATTTCCTAATTTACAGGAATTTGAAGTTGCATTTTTGTGATAAGATATCAATATTACCACCTAAATGATATTTAGATTTTAAAACAGATCTAATGTCATTTTCAACACTAGTACCATGAGCTCCATATAATATGAGTATCCTAGAATTAACAAAATGAACAATACAATTATAGGAGTTGCTATAGACAAAGGATATATTAAGCCTAGTGTATCTCCTTGAAGAGTACCTATTTTGTTCATGGGTGTGCTAGTAATATGATAAATTGCAATGTATTATTATTGTTTACTATTGTGCATGGATAAATTATAGTTGATGAATAGATAACCAACCATTGATGGTAGATAACTAGAAGAACGTGAGCTAAAAAAAAATTTGGCAGACGAAATGTTTTTCGGTCGACGATCTTTTTTTTTCATTTGCGTTGTAAATAACGGTTCCATAATGGAAAAACATTGTTCGTCCGAATAACCTCTGAAACCTAAAAACTGCACAATTTTTAGGTTTCTCCAGACCATGAATTCTAGTCATTTTTATCTTTCACAATTTCCATGTTATTGTTTATTGTAGGTTGTGGAGAACTGCACGCATTATATATATTTTGATTTTGATTGCAGGTGGATTTGGCTGAGAAATTTTGTTCTTATTTTGTTGATGTGACAGAGTTAAATTTCTATAGGATGAATTCATGAAGGATAGTTCAAGATAGGCATGGATGTGACTCAAACCGATGAGAATTTTAAGGTGTAACACTCTTTAAGCCACTGTTTCAGCCACAGTTGTTACAGCTTATGTATTTCAGCTGCAGCTATTACAACTGATGTTTTAGCTTGGAGTTTAATATTTCAGCTGTTGTTTCCCCTATAGCTGTTACAACCCTTCAGCATGGAGATTTTGCAAGACATTTATTCGATTTTAATGAAATAATATTACTTTTTTAATTGCAGATCTAGGCCATTTATTGGATTGCTTTATCCCCTCCCCCCCTCCCCCCCCCTTCTCACTAAGATTGATTACATATTTATACATAAATTCTCTTAGGGGAATGAGGAACCAAATTCCCAACTTGTGATCTATAACATCTAAAACACGGTTGTAAATGCTAACAACTTTGGAACCGACCGTAACAGTAAATATGGAAAATACCCTCTAGAAGAACCAGCGATATAGGTTTCTCTATTTTGTTTATTGCTTTCATTCCTACAACATAGGGTATAGTGGTTCGGAATTCATACTTGCTATGCTTCGACTACTATTCCAGGAATTAACAATGGCTCTTCTAAAGTCTCATGGAATTCATCTCAACGATGCTCCAGGAGATGGACTATTCTTTCTTGTCCTCCAAAACACCCACTAAAATCTCCTGATTGGGAAATCAGCAGCTATCTTGCCTCCGTTTGCTACCTTTCATCATTCTTTCCATATGTAACTGTTTCTTACGTAGGTTTTGACTCCATTTTCCCATGGTCCTTTAACCCCTATAGCCCCACCATGCACCTACCTCGACCCACTTTGCCCCATTTAGGATCCAAGCCCCTGATCATACCGATTGAAAATCCTATGCGGAGTAGACTCTGGTGACACACAAGACTGACAACCTTATGTGGAGCTACTCTGGTGATGAACAAGAGATACCTCTCTGACCGCGCAAGGCTGGAGGCACGGCCAAAAGCAGTTTTTCTATTACCCGGAGGCGAGCCCTTTCGCAACCTTTGGTTCAATTTCGGTGCTAACAAACTGGCACCGCTGTTGGGGATGAAATTGAATATCATCCCTGGGAATAATGACAAAGATTCAAAGGATAAAGAGTTTCTATGGGAAAATAGAGATTCTTACATGTAAAAAAGGTTGTATCATTTTCCCTGGTGACTCCACTCAAAGATTCTGGAAGGTGACTCCACTGGGAGACCCAGTGGTCAGAAAGATAGAGACGGGGAGAGATCTCAAATATTCCCTGGATTTGAATGAAAGGTTTAGATCTAACTATTGATGGTGAACAATGGTCACACATCAAGAAATCCATGTCTCTTTTCACCTGGAAACTCCATCTGCGAAGGATCCATTCTTCATAATGTACTATGGCAGCTCCACTATCAAATGGGATTGCAAAGTTTGAGGAGTTGATTCAGTTTCTCCACCATCAATATGACTTCTTGGGCTACAAGGTATGCTCCTATGAATCTTGCTTCCATTCCTGGTTTTCCCAATAAAATACCTCTGGTAGATTGGTAGACATATCTTCCAAGATTCAATGATGAAAATGGTGATGATGCTTCCATCCATCTGTTTAGATTTCATAAGCATATACATAAGTTGGGAGTGGGATGGCATGAATATTCTTTAATGAGACTGTTCATGTTTAGTTTGGAAGGGTATGCAAGTTCTTGGTATGAGGGATTGCCAACAGGGAGTTTATTCTCCCTTAAAGACTTTCATACAATATTTCATGAACATTTCAAAAGGCATTACTCTTCTTTGTTGTTACTTGAAGATTGTTGCACACACGATAGAGAGTGTATTGAAAATGTGAAAGATGATTGTGGTGATGATCAATATTTGGATGAAGAGGTTTTAGATATATTACATGAATACTCATCTCAAAAAGAAAGACAAACCAGCTACCATAATATTCAAGAAAACTCCCAGTAGTCAGTATTGTCTTCCTCGGCTGAAGTTGACATAGACCAAAGCTCTATTTCAACCAGTTATATCTCTCTTCCTGAAACTAATGATGATTTGCAGCATTTTTTCCATTCTATGTGTGACTAGGAGAGAGGTTGGGACTATCAATTGAATCCTTCCTCATGTTATTCAAATTCCGAATTTTTGTTACAAGAAGAGGCCTCCCCTTCACAAACAGAAAATTCCTTTTCGCAGCAACAATCTCTTGAAAGTTACAGTGTTTGTGTGATTGATTACACAGAAGATGATAATTATAGAAAATATCAGCCTTCTAGTCCCTGCACATGCTCATTTTCTGAAAATACAAGTAAAGAGAAATCAGATTTTGAAATAATGGTTGAAGGAGGACTGCTGCATGTTGATCAGATTCTCATTACACCCAAATATTTACATGAATATATAAAGCTCTCTTTGTTTGAAGGAGATGATCAGCCTAGTGATTTGGAAGGAGATCGGTATACTGATTTGTTTTCTAAAGAATGCAGTCAACCTGTCACAATTTATGTTAGTGAGGAAAATCTCATTGCAATCCAAGATCAGAAGTATGAAGACATAGAGAAAACTAGACATGTTGAAGAAATGAATAATGTTTTTGCTGAAACATATAAAGAACATGAAGTTTTGAAATCAAAAGTTCTAGATGAAGTTGTGGATGTTTCGCTTGGAAATTGTCATGTGTTTTCCTTGCATGGTTCTTTTGAATATTAGTTTGATGACGTGCAAGGGAATTTACAGTCGGGGCAACTTTCTCATGGTCAGCCAATGAAAGAATTTTTTGAGGGTTGTCATGTTTTTTATGACCCCATGGCCAAATACATGGAGGGTCTAGGTGAAGGAAATGATTGGTCATATATTTGCCTTAAACATTAGTTTTTTTATCATTCCCTTCTCCCATTATCTATTTCATTTTTGTCGATCGAGCACCATACAAGAACAAGAATATTAGGCGAGTTGCTTGATTGGCTTCACTGGAAGTCTGATTTCACTTAGTTGGACTTGTGTACAAAATTAGGTAGAGTAGGTAGGAGAAAATAATCTCATATATTATCGAGCATTTCCTTCATTACTATTTTCAGTTTGTTTCCATTTTCACTTACTATCACCTGTTTACAGTCTTTAGCATGATTTGCAAGAGTGTCATGAATTCGTTGAAGCAGCAGCATGAAGCAGAATGGAGAGGCCCAAGAAGAGCTGAAGGTGGCCCAATGGATTCGGTACTTGGTATATAGGGGTTCTTTGCTACCTTACTGGAAGTATTGCATCCCTTGTGGAGCTAGTTTTTAACACTCCGTTTTAACAGTTGATTCGATGGCTTGACAGAGGTTCAGTAAGGGTCCCAGCCCCTCGAATCTCATGTGACCATCCTTCAACGATGAAAGCAACAAGTGTATCGTGACATTAGGCATGATCCATATTCAAGGGCTTTGATTTATCAGAGGTAGATCAACGGTTTCAGATTGCTTCACGCGGACAAACATGTGTGGTCCAAGCTCCTTTCCCGGATCACGAAATTCATTAATGACTGGAATCTTTCGATCGTTGAAATGTGGCTTGGGATAGATCTACAGCCTACAGCAATTTCGCAATCCATACTTGTGTGGGAAAAACCACAATCTCTAATCATGAAAAGGCGTAGAGGTCAAAAGGATTAATGGTTGTGATGAAAGCGAGGATATATCAGCAGCTATGGTTCATTTCGTAGGGCGAACTAGCACGGGTGAATAGTTGAGTTCTCCATTGCAAAAAATGGAAGGGCCTATCCCGATCAATGGCTGCACGAGGGCCGACCTCAATCCATGGCTCAAAATGTAACACGATCCAAACCACCCATGGCGTACCGAAGAGAAAGATCGGCAGTGAGATAAGTGGAACATGGACGGTGGACACAAAAGCTTCCTTTGATCGAATGGCTAAAGAAGACTCCCGAAGTGAAAATCTCCCATCCCTTGTGGAAATGATATCGGGGGAGGAATTCACACATGTAATCTACCTCATCGTAGATTGGCCAATTCCTCTGATGCCATTTGGGATACGCCTAAGGTGGAAGTCTCGTCCCATGGCACAACTCCCCGGATTGCAAGTGTGACACCGTTTTCATTTTGGTGGAAACCGTGACAGGGATAGAGGTTTTATTCACTGAGGCAACAAACCTAGAATTTACACGAGACCGAGGGATGCTGTGAACTAAAATATCCTGACACCACCATCAAGTGACAGAAAGGGTAGGAAATGGTCAAATCTACCACCCTTAGAACCAGCTTTGTTATAGCTGATTTTACCACACCAGGTGAATCACACTTTTTATGGCCTTCCCTTGTCCCTCTGCAGACTCCTTAGACCCCTTGGACCATTTTTTGTCCTTTGATGTTTCCTAGACCATCCCTATAAACATGTGAAAATTGATACACGTGACTTTTAAACCCCTAATCACGTATATACGTGGGTTTGACCCCTAAAACCTCGTACATCAGGATGTGTAAAAAATCCAAATCCTTTTGGAGTTTTCCTTGACATGGATCTGACTCACTTGTCTCCTGGCCTTCCATATGCCTTGAAATCGCTCAGATTCGACCTTTCATTACTCCTTTGAAAAGCTATATAAGTAACTCTTTGGATACATTGAAGGCATAAGAGAATTGAGAGCAAAGAAACTATAGTCCATTATTTCCGAAACTTGTGCTTGAGTCTGCATCCCTTTGTCCCTTGGAGCACTTTTGTGTTCTTCCGAAGCTTTCCTTTTGCTTATGAGCTTGCTATCAAGAGATGGAAGATTGAGGTGTGGAGGCCCAAGTGGGGGATTCAGTTTCTCCGATTTGCTGGCGTGCTGACAGAGGTTGTATCCATTGTAATATCTGATTTTATATTAATAGAAATATCTTTTCCTGTCCAATAATGTATGTTTGAATGAATATTTTATCGATGGATGATTTCAAATGCTTATACATTGTTGATTGTATATGCTAGAATAGATCTAACACCCATATATATAGTATGCTTTCCTTGTTTACTTGCTATTGAGGAAGTGATTTATCAATTCAAGCTGAAGTTGGAATGCTCAATGGGGATCTACTTCAACTGTCCAGAATAAGGTACGAGGTCTGATCCTTTAGTGTTAGATATTTGATTTCTATAGCATATTGGAAAGGATTGATTTCTGGAGTCAAGCTGTCTATTGCCGTACCCCAAGCCATAGGAATTTCTCTTCGTAATAGAATTGGTAACTCCACTGGGGAGTTCCTAGTAGTTGTCCTTTGGGGGTTTTCTATTGGCATTCAATGACTTTGAATCGCTCTTTTTCTCTTGTTTCTGTGTCGATTCTAGGGGCATGTTTTCTTGATAGTGTCTGATTGGTGTGAAGTTTGTCTTAGCTTGTCTATTTTCCTTTATTTTTATACACCTTTCTTCCTGTACACGAGTTTTTAACTCACAGTCGCGTATATACACGGGTTTCACTGCTATTTTCGTGTACACACATGGGTTTACCGTGAATAGTCACATATGCCCTTAGTTTTTCCTTCTAGAGGAATATGGATTGTTACTGGGTGAATTTTGATGATTGCTAAGTCTCCTTTGATACTACTGGAGTCTGTATACACCTCTATTTCTAACCAGAGACGTTTTTTTTAGGGTAAAATTTTTTTTTTGAAGAATGTTCTTGTCATTGCATTTTTTATTTTTTGTTTTGGGATTAGTGCATCAGATTTCTTTTACCTTAGTACTTTGCTTGAGTGTTTCTTGAGTGTGCTTGTAGAGTCTAAGGGTTGTAGAACCATTCTTTTGCTTTAGTATCTCATTTTTATTTCAAAAAATCCAAAAAATATTTGCTTATCATTATGCATTGCATCTTGCATTTTGCATAGTACTTGCACTAGATTTCCTTTGGAGTATTAGTCGGGATTTCATATAGGAAAGATTTCATTTATCATTCGAAGAAAATTGTGCATTTCACATAGTAGCATACCCTATTTTTCATGGACACAATGCATTTGCATTGATTGTTAGGTGTGCATTTTGCTTCATGTTGTGTCATAACACCATTAGTTGCACGGCCATATACCTCTTTTGAGTAATAAATCCAATTAGAATCAACGCTTAATTAAAATGAACTACACTATTTTATTTGATAGGGTTCACCAACAAGATTAGGTTTTATGGTCTTGGAATAGTTCATTGTGAGTAAATTCTCCAAGACCACTAAACAACAACATGTATGTGTTGGTCCAGGTGAGTGTGTGAAATTCATTGGTATAACCAGTGTTTCTCAAGATCCTCCTCTCAAAAGGGAGTTAAGCATGAGGCAGTGTGAGCGGTTATTGATTGGGATGACCCCTAGTCATAACTGAGTAGCAATGAATATTTTTCTAGGATTGTATTTGTATCTGGGGGCTCTTTCGAGAGTTTTGGGCTTTGCTACCCTGCCCATATGGTCAATCCCGCCTGCGACTGTCCACTTGAGCATTAATTATATTGAGGTGACCTTAGTGGCCTTACCTAGGATATCAAGGGGGTACTCTATAGGGGTTATTCTATGGGTGTCCTGGCTAGGTTGGGGTCAGACAACATAGTCACTTTACGTGTTGAAGCTAAGGGCCACAACAATTGGTTACGTACCTCTGCTTGTTGTGTATGGGAGTCTCAAGCCTCTCCTAGGTGAGATATACCTGCTTCATTCGGGAGCTCACTTATCCTACCCTTGATTGCTTCTATTTGGCTTTAG
Source organism: Pseudotsuga menziesii (assembly GCA_001517045.1). Lineage (NCBI taxonomy): Eukaryota > Viridiplantae > Streptophyta > Pinopsida > Pinales > Pinaceae > Pseudotsuga > Pseudotsuga menziesii. The sequence continues at coordinate 637,653 of LPNX010121326.1, forward strand.
ATTTTATTAGTGATTGCTCTGTGCACGTTAGCTTGCCTAGGGTTTACGTAGATAGAGAGTCTTTTATATTTTTTGAGTCATTGTAGATTCAGGTGCGGCACCTCGTTGTTCTTGTCGTTTAGAAGGACTTTCTCCTTCTACATTTCCTCCTCCTTTGATAGAGAGTGATGGACAGTCCAGGTGGACCACTTCGTACATTGATTCACACACGATGGGAGACCATGTTGAAGGTACTCCTGAACCACCTTCTCCCATTCAAGTGGAAGATGGGGATTTTACTCCTAACTATGATCCTTCACCTAATTTGATTGAGTTAGGTCCTATAATTTTTGAGATAGGTACTTTTCATGATAGACCTACTTACTCTAGTGTTGATCCCCCATTGACGCATTGCCGGTATGGAATGCTGAAAGATGATGAGACTCATTTTGTACCTGTGAGCACTAGTTATGGTAGTTATGGTATGTCTGGTTTTCCCACACATGATTTGGAATTTCATGTCAAGTCTGAGTTTGAGCCTAACACTATGCATGGGGGCACTCTCATTCCTTACCATGCAGAGAGGTTTGGGAGAATAAGTCACATTGCACCTTCCATCTCGGTAGTGGAAGTTACATCGGATATTCCTCCTAGGTCTAGGGTTAGTGATCCTATTAGGATTCCAGACCCGAGACGAGTGACCATAGGGAATAATACATACATAATTACACAGGTCCCTTCATCCTATGTCCCTAGTTCTTAAAATGTTCACCCTCCACCTCATTCACGTGGTCCTTTGGTCCGGAACGTTGCTATGGGTCATGTCTGTACTGTGGTTACTCGACCAATTGTGTCTCAGGTTCAAGTACCCCCCGTTGTTTCGAGAGGTCATGTTCATACTTCTAGAGGTCATATTACTACTTTTAGAGCATATATTCCTACTTCCGGAATGTATATTCCTACTTCCAGAGCATATATTCCTACTTACGGAGTGTCTCATGGGACATCTCATGTGATAACTTATGGACCTTATTATGGGACGTAGTATGGACAGGGTTCTTCACCTTATGGGTGTGGGTATCAACAACCCTCTTACTCTCCAAATTACAGCTTTGTAGCTCCGAATAGTTAAGGTACACCACACTATGGTGCTTCCATGCCACCCTATATTGGTCAAACAGGAGGAGGGCACTATGGCCAAGGCCATGGTGGTTATGGTAATCAAACCTATGTGAACCAGAACTATCAGGGAGTGGTCCATCAACCTACTCATCCTAGGATTCCTTTCCTTGCAATGATAAATCTTCCTGACTTTTTGAAATTGATGAACGATCCTACAGGTCATGACCTGGCTTCGTCGGCTGTCCCTACTAAACTTCCCTTGGACATACCCAAATTTGAGGGCAAGCCAGGAGAGGATCCGAGTGAACGTGTTACTACCTTTCACCTATGGTGCTCTTCAAATTCCTTACACCAAGATTTGATTCATTTAAGGCTATTTCAATGCACCCTTACAAGGCCTGCCGCGAAATGATATATAGAGATACTCAGGGGGGCATTCGCTTTGTTTGATGACCTAGCGATGACTTTTCTTAACCAATTCTAGATACCAGTGCATTATGACATTGGTACAGATCTCTTGTCGACATTTTAGTAAGATAAATCCACACATATCTCAGACCATATCCAAGAGTGGCGTAGATGGAAGAGGTTGATTAAAGCCTTTATACCTCTTGAATTCCTCCTCGAATGGTTCCTTAAGTTGTTATTGCCTTATATAGCGAAGGATATTTCTACATCCGTAGTGCAAAATGAGGAACAATCCATTTTTAGGGCGCAGGAATTGGATTTGATTTATGCTCAATCTGGTTTGTTATATGATATCATTCCCAATGCTCCGTGTTCTAGTTTTGACCCCAAAGTTAAACTTGGACCACATGCCAATGGAATTGTTGGTTGTGCGAGGGCTAAACCCATGGATTCGGTTGCAAAACAAGTTATTCAGTTTTCAATAAACCAATCTGCTTCGGTACAACCCACGGCTTCATCTCAACCCACCCCAATGGCGAGTGTGCTTTCGGTGCAATCGTCGAACCAAAAGGGTAACCAGCAACCCAGAAGGAGTAAAAACATTGGTAAGAAGAATCATAAGGGTGGGAATAGGAATAAAAATACTAATAATAATGACAAGAACGCCTGTAATGCTGGGGGGGACAAGCAAGCTAAACGTAAGGTTAAATTTCTTTGCAAGTTGTGTAAGGAAGATCACCTCACTTACTTGTGCCCTCGTATCAATGAAGCCTCGAGATTCTCAGCACAAGGCCCAGATGTGCCGACCAACCCTTTTCCTCACAATAAAAACATGAACTCGAGGACCCATGATCAGTCTGGTGGTGATCAAGATCCGCTAGAGGGTAGTGTTCATGGTTGCATTAACATGCTATGTGCTATGAAAGTTGTGACCTGTGTGAAGGACTATGGTGGATCACAACTCAACCGAGGAAAGGAACCTGATCCAACAGGGACTCCTTTGCATGTTGAAAAATGTGTGGATAAGCTTGAAGTTGCACCTCGCATTCCTAATGGAGTCCTTAAGCATTCGGGGTAGAAGCCTAATGCCCGAGCCACCCAGAACTATTCTTTTGTCAAGGATTTGGGCCACACTCCGTATGCGATGTCTGCACTAGAAGTAATTCAGAGTTTTCCTTTGCAAAGGAAGGATTTTTTTTCTACCCTTGGTGTGAATGATGATAATTCTTCCTTTGTGATTAAATTTGAAACCGCAGGACTTCAGCTCGCTTTCCTTACTATGTGTCTCTTTTGATTCATGTAGAATTTCTCAACATGACCGTCAAGCGCACTATGATTGACGAAGTCGTTGCTGCTTTTGTGATGTCTTTATAGTGTTGGAAGGGTTTAGGTTCCCCTGAGTTGTTTAAATATATGACCATGTTAACTATGTTCGATGAGAGATCGTTTAGGCTGCACGGGATTCTTCCTTCCCTCAAGGTCCATTTGGGAGGGAAGACTGTTGCGATAGAGGTCGAGGTGGTTGATGCACCCCTTGACTACAATCTCTTGCTGGGTAGGAATTGGATATAAAGTATGCAAGCCATAGATTATTCACTATTTCACATTGTATGCTTTCCATTTAATGGGAAGATAGTTACGATTAATCAAATGTCGTTCAAGAATCCGTCAGTTACCGCATCTTCAGGAGCTTCGATCCTGATTGTAGAGCACTCTCAGCTAGAAACTGGGAGTGTGGGTGTAGGCATGTATCCATCCCAGATGGGAAGTTTTAGTTGTCCTGCACCTATCCTTATGATAGGGTCTAGTGCCAGTGAGGCTTCAACATCTGTGAGATCGGTGTCTTTTCGCATAAGTCATGTGGAAGATCCTTGGATTCTTCCTACACCAAATACTTTGAATGAGCCCATCATGACAGATGTGCCATTGCCTGCAACTATGGTAGCTTATCAAGCTAATCTTGAGTGTGTTGCAGAGCCTAGTCCTTCCTCTTCGCGGATGGAGGAGGAGGACCCATATGTTTTGCCTGCATGGGTAGTACAGTCTTCTCACATGCACGACTGCCTTGGTAGTGTTTTTCCTTCAGACGAAGCGATTATTGACGCCATGTCAGGAGTTGAGCCACCATGGGAAGAGTTACATCATAGATCTTACTTTCTTCTTGAGCTTGACCGCTTGGAGCACGAGGACTTTAGGGAGGTTCTTAGTGAGAGAATTGGTAGTCCCATGGTTCCATTAATCTCTCCTAGTCCTATGGCTGATGGGAACATGGAAAATATATATCTAACAATTCCTATCAATATCTCTCGCGATCCTGGTAGGATAGAAAATGTCTATATTGGGGAAGAATGTTCCCATGCTGAGATTCAAGAATACACTGAGCTATTTAAAGAATTTCATGATATATTTGCTTGGTCTTACGATGAAATTCCAGGTATTAACCCTCGCATTGTTTAACATGAGATTAAGACTTATCACAATGCTAATCCTGTTTGACAACACTTGGATGCAGTGAATCCTAGGAAAGCATCCGCGATTAAGGCAGAGATAGAGAAACTGTTGAAATCCAGTTTTATCTATCCTGTTCCCTTGACGGAGTGGGTTTCAAACCCCATTCTAGTTGATAAGAAGTAGGGAGCAATCCACATATATATTGATTTTCATGATTTGAATCATGCCTATCCTAAAGACAATTTCCCCATACCATTTATTGATCAGATTTTAGATGAGTGTGTGGGTAGCAAGGTTTTTTCCTTTATGGACGGATTTTCTGGATATAGTCAGATACAAATTAAATTTGAGGACCAACATAAGACTACATTTATTTGTCCTTGGGGGACTTTTTCATATCAGAAAATTCCTTTTGGCCTTAAGCACTCCAGAGCTACTTTTCAGTGGGCTATGACCTTGATCTTCCACGATCTCAAATTGATTATCGAAGTGTTTTTGGATGACCTTACTGCTCATTCTCATATGAGAATGCGTCATTCATATCATTTGACATTGGCATTTGAAAGGTGCCGCCATTATTTGGTCAGGTTCAATCCTCACAAGTGCATATTTTGTGTGAAGTCGGGTCGCTTATTAGGATTCATTGTTTCTAAAGAGGGTATAAGAGTCGACCCTTTGAAAGTTGAGGCAATACTTCAGTTGTCTCCCCCGAAAAATATTCGTCATCTTCAATGTTTGCAAGCCATGGAAAACTTCTTGTGGAGATTCATTGTCAATTTTTCCAATTTGACTAGAGGCTTCATGTGTCATTTGAAGAAGGACACCACCTTTTGTTGGGATGAGTGAGCCCAGGAGTCCTTTGATGTGCTCAAGCGAGCCCTAGCATCGGCCCTAGTGATTAGTCCCCCAGACTATAGTCGTGATTTTCTACTTTATGTGGCCACATCCATGGAGCTGATTGGTATGGTTTTGGTTCAAGAGGATGAGGAGCTCCAAGAGAATGCCATATACTATCTGAGCCAAAATCTTATTGACGTGAAGACCTGTTATTCCCATGCTGAGAAGCTTTCCTTAGGTACCATACATGTGGTTCAACGGTTGAGACATTATATTCTCCTTCGCCAGACCTTGGTTGTAGCCCATGTCAATCCATTTCAATTCGTCCTTACTCAAAGGATAATTGGGGGAAAATATAATAAATGGATTGTCATCCTGCAAGAATTTGATCTCGATTTTGTTTCGGTAAAATTGAAGAAATCGTTAATTTTTGCGGATCTTATATTGGATTTCCCAACCGAGGCTGAGGATTTGATTTGTGAAGATACGTTTATCGATGAGCACATATTCTTAATCTCAACCTTAGACCCATGGTATGGGGATATCATTATATATTTACAAACATTGAAGGTCCCTACTCACCTATCATGGGATGTATGACAACGGTTACGTCACATGTCTAAGAATTACCTCATAGTGGATAACACTTTGTACCACCGTGGGGTAGATTCCATTTTGCATCATTTTTTAACTCATGAGGAGCCTGAGGTAGTGATGAATGATTGCCATGGAGGGGCGTGTGGTGGTCATTTATCTAGGCTTTCTACAGCCCAAAAAATCTTAAGAGTGGGTTATTTCTGGCCATCGATCTTTAAATGTTGTGTAGATGCGGTCAAGAGGTGCCACCCTTGCCAGGTGTTTGCATGTAATATGCGCTCAAAACCTACCCCATTACATCCCATCATCACCGCCAGTCCCTTCACTAAGTGGGGGCTAGATTTTATAGATTGCAACCTAGCTTCAGCTGGGGGGCATCATCATATCATAGTGGTTGTTGACTACTTCATGAAATGGGCTGAGGATATTCCTATAGTTGAATCCAACAGTGAGACAGCCACGCACTTCGTATTCAACCGGATTATTACTCAGTTCAAGATTCTGAAAGAGCTTGTCACTGACCATGGCTCGCACTTTCAGAATTGTATGATGGAAGAGTTGGCATCAAATTTAGGGTACAAACAAGAGCATTCCTCCTCTTAATACCCTCAAGCGAATGGATAGGTAGAAGCAGTGAACAAATCACTCAAATCCATTCTCCAATGAACCATCGCATAGAGCAAGAATAATTGGCACATTATGCTATATCCTGCTTTGTGGGCATATAGAACTTTTGTTAAGACTACCACAGGTTTTTCTCCATATCAGCTTGTACATGGAGTGGAGTCGGTATTGCTGGTTGAATGTGAGATTCCTTCTTTGAAGCTAGCCATAGATCTCTTACCAGACACTTCCCCATTGTAGGAGTGTTTGGTCCACCTTGAGAAACTTGATGAGTAGCGTCGACATGCCTTGGTGGCTCTAGAAGTAAATAAGCATTGCGTAAAGGTCCAATACGATAAGTTTGTCTGTCCAAGGAGGTTTAGTGAGGGAGACTTGGTCCTTTTGTGGGATCAACCCAAATAACCCTTGGGGGCAAGAAATTTTAAACCCATGTGGCATGATCCTTATGTCATCAAATATGTGTTAGAGAAGGGCGCTTATGAGTTAGTGGATTATGAGCGAACAGCCTTGGCAGAGCCTAGAAATGGGCTCTATCTCAAGAAGTACTATGCATGATTTTCAGCCAAGGCTGGTTATTGTATATTATTGTACAGTTTTGCATAGGTAGGTCTTCTTCTTATGGTGATCAGTTTTGTGATTAGTTTTCGTTTCTTTTGGCAGATGCCAATGGACTCTTCCACCTTCATAGGATTCATGGATGGTGCGGATGTCACACTTGTTGGTCTATCTAGGAAGACCCAAGTTTCCTTTAATGTACCAACAAAAACTCTAGCTCACTGTCCCTTTCAGCGACAGACCACAGAACGGTCTGAAGTCTCACCCGAAGTGATCTTGGATGGGTTGGCTGAGGACTCAAGTGTCCTCAGTCAGGTTCTATAGCATCCTGGTGGTTCACGTGACTCTTCTTAATCAGCGGGATCTCTCTGTGATGGTGACCTTTCTTACTCGTTGGTCTTGGGAGGGAGCAATTTCTTATCGCATCATCGATGCTAGCGTGATGCGCAAAATATCTCCTCTGCTCGGCTCTTAACCTGCGATATCTCATACCGCGGTTCCTCCGGCAGTGCAATATCACCTTTCTATATTGGGATATCCTTTACGGTAAGGCTTCAATATGACTCCCACAATCCAATGGCTTATCTCTTAGTAAAATAGTTAAGCTAAACAGCCTCACTTAGACTCCTACAGTCTAATATACTTAACATCAACTATGCTCAACTTGCTGAACTAATATGCAGAAATCACTTAACACTGTAACTGCAACTATCGCGCGTCAAGTACTGAGAACTCGTATACAGAAAACTTAACAAATTCAACTCATAGTTAATATTCCATGCTACTGTAACTAAATATAGCATACATTTACTCATTCATTAACTGGTAGTAAAGTTCATGTAATGAATAACATATAACAGATAAATAAAGCACAGTCACATGAACAGTCGCACAACACACTGATTTTACATGGTTCACCTCTAGGGGGGAAGCTACATCCATGAGAACTGGTTCTTATATTATATCTTGAGAGAGTAAACACAGTTCCGCTGGAACCTGATATGCAGCTTGAGATCTTCTGGGAAACTCCGTGCACACTGCCAGGAGCTCTTCTCTCTTAGATATCCTCTCTTATATTGCCTTCTCTTACAATATACTCTTATTCTTCTCTCTCTCTCTCTCTCTCTCTCTCTCAATCCCTGCGGATTTTTCAATCCCTGTGGATTGTTACATACATACTCTTAGATCCAGCTACTGGTTACAGTAAGATAACTACTGACTGAATAATAGAACCAGAGCTTAACTCTTACAATACTGAGACACTAGAGACACTTGGCTAGCTAATTGACTCAGAAGCTACCTCACGACTGACTGTCTAAGAAGCTACCCAATTGTATTACTATCTAACCTTTTACATTACAAAATACATCCTTATATAGGCATCCCAAAGTTCTTTCCATTACAAAACTCTGGGCCTTTCCCAACAGTAACCCAAAAACCCTAACTATGACAGTCGGCGCGTCTGTACTGTGGGCTGCCGCTTACCGTCACACCACAGCTTCCTGCAGTCTTCCACGCTTCTCGACGTTGAACGTGGGTATGGGTGCCACTTCCTATTGTCCTTTGTATTCAATACCTCGGCCCGTTGCTCCTTTTCCTTTATAAGGGTAGCTGAGCCCTCCTGTCTCCGCCGCTGCCTTAAGTGCAGTGGTTGAGCTCTCTCTTCTCGGTCGCTCAGGTACTGTTCTTCTTTGACTTCCCTGTCTCGATGTAGCAGCTTTTCCTATAGCTGCGGGACCCTGCTCCAACAACACTCAACACTCAGCCTCTGCTACTTGGGTGATTTATACTCCTACAGGTCAGGTATTGTCTTCAGGAGGCATATGTTTATAGCCATCTTCAAACAATGTTGCTGAATATAGTGTTGTTATTGAGCTTCTACAGGATGTCATTTTACATGGTGTTCTCTCTCTTGAGTTATGTCTTGATTCGGAGTTAGTAGTGTCACAACTTAATGGTTTGTACCATGTTAGAGATCTAACATTATTAAGAATATTCTTACGTGTGAGATTATTGGAATGACAATTTGACAATATAACATACATACATGTTGCAAGAATTAATAATCAAGTTGCTGACTCATATGCTAACTACGTGTTAGATTGGAATTTGTTTCATACACAATAAGCTCATCAAAAACATAAATTTTTACACATGTAAATAAATAAACCGATCATCATAAAAGTTTTTATAAACATCCAAAATGTGGTAATACATAGTGTCATGATACAAAAATGGGGCTCTTGAGCCACCAAAATATAATACACGGTAATACAAAATGTATCACTCCTAGGTATCTAAGCCTGTGGGGGAGGACGGGGGTTGTGATCTTGGAATGTCACAACGGATCGAGCTAGTTGTCGAAATAGATGCACCCATGCTTGTGGTACACCCACCACCTGGCGCTGCATGGCCTCAGGAAAGTCATCGACTTGCGCCATGGGTACTCTGTGTGTCAGTCTCATGAATTTGGTATGAATGCTTTGGAGTGTCCGCTTTGCATCCACACTCATGATATCGTCTCCTCTTCCCCTCCGTCTATGATGAGGGAAGCCTTGAGGCCACCGTGGTCCCACATCTGCATGTATATGGTAGATGTCACTATGTATTGTCACCCAAAAACATGTCTTTTGATTCCACATAATCAGAAAACATAAAAAAAAATTAAATAACTCGAAAATTTTAAAAAGAGGGTCGAGATTCATTACCTATGTCACTGTATGTTGATCCTAGTGGTAGCAGCATGTCCGGGTCTCCCCGAAAATCTATCCCCACATAAGGGTAATCATCAATGGAAACTATCTGTCATTGCCACCACGGAAAGAAATCGGTTGGATAGGGATTGGACAACCTACCTTCACACAGTCTGTGCATTGCATCCACCCAACGCCGTTGGGCTGGATCTCGAACCCCATGTAGAGGAACATCAACTCTAGGGCTCAATCCTAGAACACGCTCGAAGGAAAACGTGCTCAGTATGCTGCTGAAACCGAAGTTTTACACTCTTCCCATCTATGCACTCCACTGCATAGAACATCAGAGGCTGCGAGGCCTGGTGGAGTGAAGCCAAGCCTGCTATTCTACCCAGTGTCAATAGGATGGCCTTTAGTCCCAGCACCTGTATGGAGTTAGTTGGGATCTAACTCTCCACCTTCTCTATGCCCGGATAGCAGTAAACTACAATGTACCCATCTATAGTCAGGCCACCTCCGGGCCCTCGGAGACATAGGTTCACCACTTCCCCCCATCGGGAAAGTCCAATAATAAATTATATGTCCTCCACTTCTATGGTGAGGGATATCCCATCTATCTAGAATGACTTTGAGTCTAGATCCCAGTAGTCCACTAACATCTGCAATAGTCCTGGTTTGGCTCTTAAGCCACTAAGACACCAAAATTTGTAGAGCCCACATTCACGTAACGCTTGTTGAGCCATTAGATCTGCCCTTACTGCCTCTTCTAAATCACCATGTTCACGTTCTCTCCATTATAGGACCATCCTACACAAAAAAATTGAGTTTTTTCCATTAGAATACTTAAAAAACATTGACCGCGACCGCATACGTGAATGTTTGCCAAATAGCCACATATGTACGCGACTGTGAGGGCATTTTTTGCGTATATCCAGCCCTATACATGGAAAAACCCTTGATTTCTGCATGGGCCATGGCGCCTATCTTAGAATGGCCTAGAATGCTAAATACACCATGGAATTTGAAAAAAATTGCATTAAAATGAAAGAGTAGAGCATGGGTAAGTACCTGGAAAAAATGGTAGTGGATTTTGCCGGCTGGATTTCTTGGAATTCATTGTTCAAGTTCTGAGCTCAAATGGGTAAAAATATCAAATGTTTTATAATGTTTTGAATTTTTTACTATTTATAGAAATTTTTCAAATTTTTGAAATTTTTTACCCCCTTTCCTATAGTTTGGAATGTTTTTGGACTAATTTATGATGTAGGAGACCTTTTGAGTGTCGTTTCAGCCGTTGGATTGACCCGTTCATGCCGATTTCAGGTATCATGTCTAAACTGACATATAGGTTAGGTTTCATCACTGTTTGCATTTTGCATGACCTTATGACCGTTTCATTATAGCCTTAGGTACGAACCCACTCTATTATGTCACGAAACCTTCTTGTTGTTTTAGAAGTGGCATGATAGGAGTGGTAGAGCTTGACCTTACATGGGTACCCTAGTTAGCGTGTTATTTGCATTTGGTGCCCATGCTGACATTTTGTCCCTTAGGGTGTGGGAGTCCCTTGTTTAGTACTTCCATGACATTTGTCAAGAGCCTCATACTCCTCTTGATCTTTTGCTGGCCTATTTCCCTCAGGACTCCCTTATGTCAAGTTCTAATTGCATTATCATGAGCTTTTCTTGCCTTATTGAGCATTACGCCGACTTCCTTGACATTGAGTTTCAGCCATATAGCCCGAGCTTGTCTCATGTCTAGCCATGTAGAGCCATTTTATATATCCTTTGCAGCTCGATTCCCTGTTTTTTTCGGGAGGGGACTTTCCCCCAAGTGTCGCTATCCTACACATGTATTTTTGCATTGAGAATAGGCATGTCCCACTGCTTGGAACTAGTTTTTTTGCCCATATGACACCCGTCTACTCCTAGTCTGTAACTATAAAGCAGTTTTATTCTTTTTCAAGATTTTTAAATATTTGAAAAAGTCCAAAAATATCAAAAAACCAAAAAGATGGACAAGGAAAGATGTTATCTTTTGGTAGCTGTCGAGTCATGTCGCCTTCGAACAGAGCACTGTATGTCACATCCATTGGTTGGGTTTATAGTTTGACTTTAGGAGCTATACTTGTTCATCTGAGTTTATCTCCACCGACCGGTTAAGCTTCCAGTCCCCATGGAGCCTCTGTCGATGCCTCCTGTGTCAGAGATATGTCCTAGTTTTGTATATCAAGTCTATGTTGCCTTTAATCAGTCACCATTCGCCATTATGCTCTTGTTCAAAGGAAGTTGAAACCTGAGTCGGCCATTCCTCAGTTATCTTGACTTTGCATGTCAGCCATTCCTGATATAGTTACTGGTTCATGCACATTATGATCGAGTCCTTCGACATTATATAGCTTTGCTGAGTACCTCGTGCTAGATGATGGGGGATGCCTTAATTCCCTCCTTCCAGCGAATTTCATCCCATTGACTCTAGATCATTTATTCTAGGATTAGAATCTAGAGTCATTTTTTAGTGCCTTGAGACTTGTAGTCATCAGTGGCAGGTTCTCTCACCATCGACAGATTTTGGGAATACATCAATGTCCCCTGATCAATGGATCCTCTCAAGTGTTCAACCTCAACACATTTATTCACACTTGTTAGTTTGCACTCTAGTACCTTGATTCCCATTTTCATTATCGGTGCGTGATCTCACGTCTGTTAACGATATACATCAATGACTAGTAATCAGACGATGGACTACTATGTTCGACCTCGACACCTCTATTCACATAGTAGGACATGTACTCATAGAGGTTTGTGTAGAGTACCTTCCAGATTGGTGGCATCTCTTATATGATACCTCCTTGATCGTGCCAGTGTTCATGAGATTTCAGCTCTCGTGACTTGATTCTAGTATATGTCAGACATTTCCAGCTATTATGGAGATCTTGATCCATTATATATCTTCAGCCATTATGGAGATCATGATCCTTTGTATATCTTCATCATGGAGATTCTGATCTGTGTATATTGTACATGGTGATGACCACTTACGTGATATTTTGAATCATGCATATTCATGGCCATTGTACTCTTATGTATCTAGGACTACTATATGTATTTGCAGTTATGTGCAGAGTTGTATCATTGTACTATGGTGATTGGGTGGTTGGTATTCCATTTGGGATCCTTCATCACTCCACTTCTGGGATGGACTTATAATATATTTTGGCTATCGTATGACCCCTCTGACCTCACACATTAGGGGGCATCTGTTATACCTGATTTTACCACACCAGGTGAATCACACTTATATGGCCTTCTCCTATCCCTCTGCAGACTCCTTAGACCTCTTGGACCATTTTTTTTCCTTTGATGTTTCCTAGACCATCCCTATAAACATGTGAAAATTGATACACGCGACTTTTAAACCCCTAATCGCGTATATACACGGGTTTGACCCCTAAAACCACGTACATCGAGATGTGTACAAAATCCAAATCCTTTTAGAGTTTTCCTTGACATGGATTCGACTCACTTGTCTCCTGGCCTTCCATATGCCTTGAGATCACTCATATTCGACCTTTCATTACCCCTTTGAAAAGCTATATAAGGAACTCTTTGGATACATTGAAGGCATAAGAGAATTGAGAGCAAAGAAACTATAGTCCATTATTTCCAGAACTTGTGCTTGAGTCTACATCCCTTAGTCCCTTGGAGCAATTTTGTGTTCTTCCCAAGCTTTCCTTTTGCTTGTGAGCCTTCTATCGAGAGATGGAGGATTGAGGTGGTGGAGGCCCAAGTGGGGGATTCAGTTTCTTTAATTCGTAGATGTGCTGACAGAGGTTGTATCCATTGTAATCTCTGATTTTATATTAATAGAAATATCTTTTCCTGTCCAATAATGTATTTTTGAATGAATATTTTATCCATGAATGATTTCAAATTCTTTTACATTGTTGATTATATATGCTAGAATATATCTAACACCCATATATATAGTATGCTTTCCTTTTTTACTTGTTGCTAAGGAAGTGATTTATCAATTCAAGCAGAAGTTGGAAAGCTCAACGGGGATCTACTTCAACTATCTGGAATAAGGTATGAGGTCTGATCCTTTAGTGTTAGATATTTTATTTCTATTGCATATTGGAAAGGATTGATTTCTGGAGTCAAGCTGTCTGTTGTGGTACCCCAAGCCATAGGAATTTCTCTCCGTAACAATATTGGAAGCCATGCGGAGATGATTCAGAATATTAGCCGTGCTGTGTGATATGATTGAACATCAGGAGGAAAAAAGCTCTGCTCTGGTGCCACACATGCCACTATCACATCCATTTCAAATAAACAACCCTTCCCGAACCCTTTCCTACTCACACTATATAGCACCACCTTCTGATGAGCTTTGAGACATGGAATTCTGTAGATGGTAAGATATATATGAGGTTGAATCCAAAGCAGTGTCAAGGTCTTCCATAGACAACCATGATAGTGTGGCTCAAAAAATTAGTTCGACAAGGAGTACTCTTGGTAGGAAGGCCCGAAATATATGTCCTGGTTGTCCATGCCAAAATACTTTCAAACACCGTGGCACAGATGTTAGATACCAAGAGGGATTGACCCGCTTCTTCACCACCTAGTCTCTAGATATGCAGTGGATGGGTTTGGACATCCTAGTGATGTCCCTCCAGCACTCCCAGCTGCATTCTCGACCTTCGAAGTCCCAGCTTGCAGTAGTGGCTAAACTGTTGGAGCAAAAGCCTCATGCTGGGACCAGGTGGGTCCAAAGCGTCCAATGCCATTCCTGGGGGTTCCATTTGGATGCTTTGTCATGGGAAAAGAGAGGGACAGGTGCACACCTTCCTGCATGGCTCACGAGAATATCCTCCTCATCAGAGGAGGAAGATAGTACAAGGATGATAAGCTTCTTAAGTCGCTTATCATCACCTAGCATTTGGCCACCCTCTCTCCGGCCTCCTCCTATAACAATGTTACCAGATGGAGGATGAGGTCGAGAGAATGGTAGAGAGAATGACTTGGGCCTTCTTTTCATCCTTTGATCGGTAGCCTCCAGCTAGACAAGGAGACACAAAATGGGTCTAGGGAAGCCTGTGCAGACAATCATTTGTCAGCATGTCACGTGGGAGTTATTTTCACAAAGCAGGATTGTGGGAGGCTCTACACCGTCAGCCCACGTTATCATGCACTCCATCTCCATAATGTTTGTTTATATTTGTAAAATGTGGTGATAGCCCACTCTTTGCACTATTAATGCCGGATGGCGACTTGTAACAGTTTTTTATTCTGTAGTCTCAGCATTAGGATTGTATAAAAATGCTCCCGATAGAGGGAGAAAAGGAGTTAGAGAATTGGATTGGGAAACAATCCCAAGTCGAGGCTCCCATTTGTAAAAGCTTGATAACTGTGTATGAATAAAATTGTAGTGGAATACTGTCATTCACAGCAGAGATTCTTGTGTTGATGCTTTTCCCAATAAGTCCTTTCTTTACGTGTAAATCGTGTTTCCTTGTTTTCACTCCATTTTGTTTATTTCTTTCATGCTTGCAACATAGGGTATAGTGTTTCAAAATATGTACTTGCTACACTCCGACTATTTTTCCAAGCATTAACAATGGCTCTTCTAAAGTCTCATGGAATTCATCTCACTGATGCTCCAGGGTATGGACTGTTCTTTCTTGTCCTCCAAAACACCCGCTAAAATCTCCTGATTGGGAAATTAGTAGCTATCTTGCCTCCGTTTACTATGTGTCATCATTATTTTCATCTGTAATTGTTTCTTGCGTAGGTTTCAACTCCATTTTCTTATGGTCCTTTAACCTCGACAACCCCACTATGCACCTACCTCGACCCACTTTGCCCCATTCAAGATCCTAGCCCCCTGATCATACTGATTGAAAATTCTATGCAGAGTAGACTCTGGTGACACACAAGATTGACAACCTTAAGTGGAACTGCTCCAGTGATAAATGAGAGATCCCTCTCTAACCGTGTAGGGCTGGAGGCGCAGCCAAAATCGGTTTTGCTATTACCCGGAGGTGAGCCCTTCTAAAACCTTTGGTTCAATTTTGGTGCTAACATAGGTTATCGAGGGGGTATTTGGAGAGGTTATTCTGTAGGTGTCCTGTCCAAGTAGGGGTCGGACAGCACAATTGGTATATGCATTGAAGCTGAGGGACACGATAATTGGTTACGAACCTCCTCTTATTGTGTATGGGAGTCTCAAGCCTCTCCTAAGTGAGACATACTTGCTTCATTCGGGAGCTCACATATCCTACCCTTGTTTGCTTGCAATTTAGCTTCACATTTTATAGGTGTATGCTCTGTGCATGCTAGATTTCCTAGGGTTTGCATAATTAGATCAATTTTTTTTATTTTTTGAGTCATTGTGGATTTGGGCGTGGTACCCCGCCATTCTCGTCATTTAGCAGGACTTTCGCCTTCCACGTCTCCTCTTCCTTTGGGATAGAGAACTAGACAATCTAGATGGACTACTTCTCACTTTGATTCACACACAATGGGATATCATGAGGATGAGATTCCAGAGATGTATTCTCCACCTCACGAGGTTGGGGAGGAAGATCCTACTAGCACATATGATCTTGTATATGAATAGCCTTCACGATCTGGTTATGATCCCTCATTCATAGGTTGTCGGTATCGGTTTTTGGGTGATGAGACTCACCATGAACCCATAAGCACTAGTCATGTTAGATATGACGTGTCTGATATCCCTGCACCTGATCCGACACATCGTGTTTATTCAGTCATGTCGAGAGTTGAGAAAACTTGGGAGGAATTGCATCATTGATCATATTTTCTTCCTAAGCTTGATTGTATGGAGTGTGATGACTTTAGGGAGATTCTTAGTGAGAATATTGGTAGCCCCGTGGTTCCATGAAGATCTCCTGGTCTGCTGGCTGATGGAAACATGGCTAATGTATCGCCAACTATTCCTATCAATATTTCTTGCGATCCTGGAAAGAATGAGAATTTCTACATTGGGGCAGATTGTTCCCCTAATGAGATCAAGGAGTATACTGAGATATTTAAAGAGTTATGTGACATATTTTCCTAATCATACGATGAGATTCCAGGTATTGACCCTTGTATTATCGAACATGAGATCAAAACCTGTCAGATGCAAAGTTGATTCGACAAATTTTGCGTGCAATGAATCCTAGAAAAGCACCCACCATTAAGGCTGAGACAGAGAAACCATTGAAAGTTGGTTTTATATATCCCGTTCTGGTGGATAAGAAGCAGGGATCGATATGTATATGCATTGATTTTCATGACCTAAACTGTGCATGTCCTAAGGATAATTTCCCCACACCATTTATTGATCAGATCTTGGATGAGTGTGCTGGAAGTGAGGTATTTTCCTTTATGGACAGCTTTTCTGGATATAATCAGATTCAGATCAAGCCAAAGGATCACCATAAGACTGCATTTATTTGTCTTTGGGGTACTTTTGCATATCGAAAGATGCCTTTGGCCTTAAAAACGTTGGAGCTACATTTCAGCAGGATATGACCTTAATTTTTCACGATCTCAAAATGATTATCAAAGTATATTTGGATGATCTCACTGCTCACTCTCGTTTGAGAGTGTGTCATCCTTATCATTTGAGATTAGTATTCAAAAGATGTTGTCATTACTAGGTTCGTTTAAATCCTCATAAGTGCATCTTTTGCATGACTGTTGATCGCTTGCTAGGATTCATTGTATCCAAGGAGGGTATAAGAGTCGATCCCTTAAAGGTTGAGGCAATACTTCAATTATCTCCCCTGCATAATATTAGACACCTTCAGTGTTTGCAAGGCATGGAAGGCTTCTTGTGGAGATTCGTGATTAATTTTTCCAATTTGACTAAAGGATTTATGCATCTTTTGAAGGACACCCCTTTTTACTGGGATGAGCAAGCCCAGGAGTCCTTTAATGCTCTTAAGCGAGCCTTAGCAATGGCCCCCGTGCTTAGTCCATCTGGCTATAGTCATGTTTTCTTGATTTATGTGGCCGCGTCCATGGAGACGGTTGGTATGGTTTTGGTTCAAAAGGATGATGAGCTCCATGAGCATGTCATATATTATTTGAGAAGAAACCTTATAGATGTAGAACTTCGCTATTCTCATGTGGAGAACATAGCCTTGGCTACCGTTCATGCGGTTTAGCCTTTGAGACACTACATTCTCCTTCACAAAACCTTGGTCGTAGCTCATATCAATCTGTTTCAGTTCATCCTCACTAGAAGGATGATTGGGGGGGAATACAATAAATGGATTTTCATTTTGCAAGAGTTTGATCTCGAGTTTGTTTCTCCAAAATAGAAGAATTCATTGATCTTTGTGGAGCTTATATCAGATTTTCCAAGTTTGGAGGAGGAGGAAGTTTATGAGGATATGTTTATCAATGAGCATATTTTCCTTATCTCAACTTTGGACCCTTGGTACAAGGATATCATTGTATATTTGCAAACGTTGAAGATCCCCACTCACGTTTCACGGGATGAGCAATGATGATTACGTCATCTAGCTAAGAACTACCTTATAGTGGATAGCACTTTGTACTACCGTGGGGTAGATTCCATTTTGCGTCATTGTTTAACCCATGATGAGGTTGAGGTTGTGCTGAATGATTACCATAGAGGGGCGCATGGCGGTCATTTATCTGGGTTTTATATAACCCAAAAAAATATTGAGAGCAGGATATTTTTGGCCATCCATATTCAAATATTGCATTAATGCAGTCAAGAAGTACCACCCTTTCCAGGTGTTTGCACGCAATATGCACTCACATCTAGACCAGTTACATCCTATTGTCACCGCCAGTCCCTTCACCAAGTGGGAGCTTGATTTTATGGATTGCAACCCAGCTTCGGCTGGGGGGAATCATCACATTACTATGTCTATCGATTACTTCATGAAATGGGAAAAGGCTATGACCATAATTAAATCCGACGGTGAGACATCCATGCATTTCGTTTTCAACCAGATTATCACCCAGTTTGGAATTTCGAAAGATATTGTCATTGACCATGGTAGGCACTTTCAGAATAACATGATTGAAGAGTTGGCTTCCAAGTTAGCATATAAGCAAGAGCATTCATCTTCTTACTACCCTCAGGCGAATGGACAAGTTGAAGCAATGAATAAATAACTTAAGTCTATTCTCCAACAAACCATCACATGAAGCAATAATAATTGGCATATTTATCCTGCTTTGTGGGCCTATAGAACCGCGGTTATTACTGCAACCAATTTCTCTCCATATCAGCTTGTACATGGGGTGGATTCATTTTTACTAGATGAATGCAAAATCCCTTCTCTGAAGCTAGCTGTAGAGCTTTTACCTGACACTTCCGCATTGGAAGAGCGTTTGGTCCACTTAGAGCAACTTGATGAGTAGCACTGAGATGCCTCGGTGGCTCTAGATGTTAACAACTGTCACGTCAAGGTCCAATATGATAAGTCTATCCACCCAAGGAGGTTTAATGAAGGTGACTTGGTCCTTTTCTGGGATCAAGCTAAGGAACCCTTGGGGGTAGGGAAATTTAATCCCATGTGGCATGGTCCTTACATGGTTAAATGAGTCTTAAAGAAAGGAGCTTATGAGTTGGTTGATTATGGAGGGACAGCCTTGGCGGAGCCTAGAAATGGGTTGTATCCCAAAAAATACTATGCATAATTTTCAGCTAGGGTTGATTGTTGTATATTATTGTATAGTTTTGCATTGCATAGTTAGGTTTTATTATGGTGATCGGGTTTGTTGATTAGATTTAATTTCTTATGGAAGATGTCAATGGAGTCTTCTACCTGCATATGGTTCACGAATGGTGCTAGCTGCCACACTCAAAAAGCAGCCTCAGCTACTTGGGTGATTTATACTCCTATGGCTCAAGTATTGTCTTTAGGAGGCATATGTTTACGGCCTTCTTTGAACAATGTTGTTGAATTTAGTGTCATCATTGAGTTATTGCGTGATGCTATTTCACATGGTGTTCATTCTCTTGAGGTATGTCTTGATTTGCAGTTAGTGGTTTCACAGCTTAATGGATTGTATCGTATTAGGGATCCGACATTATTACGAAGATTCTTACATGTGAGATTGCTAGAATGACAATTTGAGAATATAACATACATTCATGTTCCAATAGTTTTTAATCAAGTTGCTGAATCATATGCTCACTATATGTTAGATTGGCATTTGTTTCATAGACCATAAGCATATCACAAACATACATTTTACACACATGTAAATATAAATAAAATTGATCACCATCAAAAAAATTTCATTAATATCCAAAAAGAGACGTCATAATACATAAGTGTCATATACAAAATGGGGGCTTCTGAGCCACCAAAATATAATACACGGTCATACAAAAATGAATACACTCAGGTCTCTAAGCCTGAGGAGGAGGGGGGTTCTGAGCATGATATAGCACTACGGCTCTAGCTAGCCATCAAAAGAGTCAAACCCATGCTCGTGGTACACCAACCACCTGACGTTGCATGGCCTCAGGAAAGTCCTCGACTTGTGCCATGGGTACCCTGTGTGTTAAGTGAACAAATTTTGTGTGGATGCTTTGGAGCATTCTCTCTACATCTGCACCCATGATATCATATCCTCTTCCCCTCCATCGATGACGAGGGCATCCTTCTGGCTATCATGGTCCTACATCTGCATATACATGATAGATTTTTACTATGTGTCATTGTAGCAGTGATTTCTCCCTTACTACAAGGCAGGAATGGCTACCTTCCATTTATAGGACGGAAGGGTAGGGTTCCTGGTGGTTGTGCAATGAAAATGAAATAGAAACAAAATGCAGAACAAGGGTGAAGAAAATAACCGAAAGGAAAGAGATGGAAACCCTACACACAAGGTTAGACTCCAGAACCCTGCATACACTTGTTAGAACATGAAATAAAAACTATAAGCAAACTGAGTTAGACAAAAACTAAAATAAAAAGGACTTTTAAACAAAATATTATACCTCTTGGTGGAAATGGGCCACCATTCCTGAGCTTGGGGAAGAACCTCTCTCTTAGGAATCGGGGAGCTATGGCTCAAAGGGAAAATGGATGAGAGGGAGTGTGGGTGGCTTGAGAGGAAAATGGTCTCAAGGCATCCACTTAGGCAGCATAATAGTATGCAAGGGAGGAATGATTTGAGAGTGACCCCCACCCTTCTATTTATATCTTTTTTGGGGTTTTTTAGGGTTTTAAGCCCCTGGTTGGGACTTTAGCCCCCTTTTTGGGATTTTAGCCCCTTCCACCCTATCTTTAGCTCCTTTTGGGGTTTTAAGATCCTTTGGGGGGTTTTAGCCCCTTTTTGGAGGCTTTATCCCCTATGAGAGCTATTTTGGCTCTTTTTAGGGGATTTTAAGACCTTGTTCTCATTCTTAATCCTTTTTGAGGGTGTGGGACTCCAACAAGGTCAAATGAGGGTCATGCTTGGGTGTCCTTGGGTGGTGTAGTCCATGTAGAGATAAGTGAGGGATTTTTTGGGTTAACAGATTGCCCCCTGATGTGTGGGGGTAGGAGCTCATTGTATGGCCGACAGACATCATAGGTTTTTCTGTGGAGAGGTGGTGCTTTCTGGGCTGGGGCATGGTGCCTTTTGGTTTTTGTATTAATATGGTTCCCATCAATGGGTGAGATACAAATAATGTGTGACATGTATATGGATGAGGTGGGCATCCCCATGCTCAAAACAATGTCAAAAGAATAATGTGATATATGCTCTATAATACAAGAGTCGATCATGTACAACTAATGATACAATAATGGTTGCCTCAATTATAGGATGAATATAATACTGATCTGAAGAACTGCTATATTGGACCCATGATATTCTCATGGAATGCTATATCTCCATGACTGATAGCCTGCTGGATCTAGAATGGTACATAGCTATATGGACTCACTGATGGAAAGTAAGAGTCTCTATGGTACAAGTATGCTACATCAATCATAAATCTATATAGAAGCACTACTGGGGCTTCTGAACACTATCTCCAACGCAACCCGAAAATCACAAGGGACATAAACCTATTTATGTCTCTTAAATAGACTCATCAATGTGCTAGAGTCAGGTGACATCTTGGGTCTTCGACAAATACTGCACGGACCAATACCCTGTACGAATCTCAACGATGCGATGATGTAGTTGGAGTCAAGCATGTGAGAAACAACCATCCTGAGAGGCACTAAGGACTCCTCTCAAGTTGTCCAAGGAACTCATAAATGAGGTTAATGAAACTAGGATATAGGGACCTCTAGGTCTATCCTCTCGAATACATGTGTTTTTTTTGACAGAGGGAGACCTGCCCCTAGTCAACGTAGTGGTGTTTCCTTGACTAGAAACGCGATGGAGATAACCAGAAGTTGTGAGACAATCTGCAGACTGACCCACTGAATTGGGGGGGGGTGGGGAGGGAAGGAGTTGAATAGGGGCAGAGGGAGTGTAGTAGACTCAAAATTCCTTTGATCAGAGTACGACGGCAGGGCAGACCAGGAAGCAAATGAAACTAGCTCATGGGAAATGGATCATAGCTGTAATACTGGGAATGTCACTGCAGATGGGAAATACTTGGGGGAGGTAGACACTTTTGATATTGATGGGATCCAAGGAAGACACATTGCAGAGTACTCTAAACAAAGGAGACTGAAAGTGGGAATGCTGCCAAACTATTATCTATGGGGTGGTGTCTAAAGACACCATTGTGTTACGATCTCATGGATTTTTGGTGAACCCGAGAAAGTAAATGCTTGATGGTGCTTTGAATTTTAGAGAGTCTGAAAGCATGAAGGCTCTAGTGGGGGCTCTTTTTTGTTGGTAGTCTCCTGTGCCCAAAAAAGGATAAAAGTATACATAGAAGAGCTCGCCCATCCTTTTATGGGATGAGAGACTTCTTTACCATTGGTAGTCCAGTCAGTTTAGAAAAGGTTAAACCTATACTGATTGGTCAATCATTCAGATACTTTTACGAGCATGAACGAAACCAAATTTGCTCAGTAATCTTTTCTTGATGAGAAGGCTAGAAAAGAGCTTAATGACGACCCATGGTGATCTTTTTCGTAAATTTTGGCCCCTCTTCCCAAGAAAGCATAAAAGTATGCAGAGGGGAACGGTCTTGGCTTGAATGTTCCAAGGTGGTCCTTTTCATTTGATGGTCTACATAGTGCACAAAAGAAGATAAATGAGACAATGTAGACACCCTTTCCTATACTTTAACGAGTAGGAAAGGAAGCAGCTACGCTCGGAAATATTTTCATTCTTTTAGGAGTTAGAAAAGAGCTTAAAAGAAACTCCATTATGGCCAACCAATCGAGGGGGCATTGGTGGTGCCCCTATGTCGGGATAGTGGACAGTGGTCCTATTGCCGCCTTTTCACACACCTAGGTCATGTGGCAGAAATCTTCGAGCCACTCGGTGTGTCCTTGGGAGCAAGTCTCAAGTCAAGGCTGTCACCTTGTTCTTGACTCCTCCGTTTAGGCTCAACTCCTAACGAAGCCAAGGGGAGTAGACCCTATTAAGTTACTAAGGGTGATTTCTTAGTGTGGTAATGTTAGACTGAATTAGTTACTTAGGAGTTTGAATAATTTAACTATAGACAATTAAAGATGACAAGATACGAAAATAAACACACGAAAGCACAAAGCTGATACACAATATATATATGAAGCAAAAAATGACCAGTGCCTTAAAATGGAGTCAAATTAATAAGATCAATGTGCTTGCATGTGCTTGGAGTGAATGTTTTGTGATTGCATCTTGGTATGTTTTAAGTTAAAATTGAAGTATGAGTTGATTAAATTAGGCACAGGGGGGACTCCAGATATACCCGAGAGTACTTGGAGTATGTCCAAAACAAAACCTTTACGGCTACCAGCAAGGAATATGTGAGCTAAAATGGAGTCTCTGGGGCTATTGTTCATAATGCACCCATTAGGGTGTGATAGAGATCGGCACCCCGAGGTCACTTTTCAGAAGTTCCCGCTTCCTCTGGGTATTTTGCCACCGTAGAGGTTTGATCGAGGTGTTGGAATTTCACCTGATGGTTTGTCAATTGGGGAGGGTGAGTCCTAATTATGCTAGTCACCCAAGTTCTTTTGATATATCTTGACTGATCAGATGAACCGCAGCCAAGTGTAGATCATACACACTGGAGTCTTGTTGATTTTAGTACGTTTTAAACTAGATGTTCTTGTTTAAAAGAAAAGCCTCCAAGAACCTCTTTCGATCCAAGTGGAT
Organism: Pseudotsuga menziesii; assembly: GCA_001517045.1. Lineage (NCBI taxonomy): Eukaryota > Viridiplantae > Streptophyta > Pinopsida > Pinales > Pinaceae > Pseudotsuga > Pseudotsuga menziesii. Next base: position 661,186 of record LPNX010121326.1, read on the forward strand.
CTCAATCGGGGAATTGAGGAGGGGTAAATTTTATAGTTGCTTATAAACAAAATGTAGAAGAAAGAAAAAATATACACAATTCAGATTTCTTAATTAATCCTACCACGAATCTCTTTCCCCTTTCGGGTCAATCGGGAAATCGTGGGGTAAGTATTACGATTACTTTGAAATGTGAGATATGGAGTATGGAATTAATAGAAAGATCAAGTATACTACCTTGCAGATTAGATCAATTCTAGTAAAAATGAAGTAAGCAGAAAACGACGAAAAGGGCACCGACGCGAATCCCCCCAAGGGGGATGGGGAATGGGCTCGAAAGATCCTATTCCAAACATGATTTTATTACAGCAGTTACAATATAAAAGAACTAATAAATCAGAACTTTATTAGTCCTTATATAGGCTGAAACCAATTTTTTACAATTTTTCGAAACAACTAAGATTTTTTTTGGCGAAAAGGGAGACCCTTGGGGGGATTTGAACGCTCCTGAGACCACTTCGGACAGCAGATTCCCTTTTTTTCTGTCAGACCTGGTAAAGGATAGTGAGAAAGTTAGAATAAAATATTCCCAAAGGCACTTTAATATTACCTTTGGATCAGCCTACTTTATCTCAAAAATAATGCGGTTAAACTAGCTAAAACGGCGAAAAAGGAACCAAGGAAAACAAGCTTTCCTTGGGGTCTTGGCTTACTGTTTGTGCAGCCAATTAAATTGCACTGATATTTCAGAATATTAAACTTATCGAACAGCAAATGAAACTACCTTAACAGCAAGCTATGAATTTTCACTAAATTGCTTGCGAAAATAAGGTACTTTTAGCTAGATCTCTTGAAATTGAACTTTAGGTGCAAAACAAAACTAAGATATAGACTTTGGGAGGGATATTAATGATTATATCTATGTGTATTTTTCTTATTGAGATAGATCAGAGTAATAAGAAGCCTTTTAAGTAACCGATTTAAGGAAAATTTTAGATTTTAAAGGAGAGAAAGGGGAAGAAAGGTGCTTGTTGTTGAAGTAGATCTGCAGAGGAAACTTGTTAGTGGAATGCAGAGGGGAAATGTATTCACAAAAATTTGGATGCGCTGTGGATTCAAACTAGATCCACAGCTCATCCAATCATTAGATCCACAGCTCATCCAATCCTTGCTACCTGAAAGCTAAACACACAATCCTGCACAAAACCTCATGAGATCTGGATATATATATGAAAAAGAAACAATAATTACATGAAAATAAACTCATTAAACATGTATAATCAAGATATTCTAACATATATTCTATGAGATATAAGAAAAACAAGTAACCTTACTTGCCCAACTATACTCCTATTGATTCAGTTGAATTGTTCAAGCCAGACAGGGTTCAGATGCAGAAATTGAGAGAAAAGCCAACAACATCAATAGCTGTAAGACAATGCTTAATCCACACATATGAGAGAATTACACCATTTATCCTCCAAAGATTCTTTATTTCAACAATCGAAAGATTACAGCAGTATTACAATGGAAAGCCCTTCAGTCCAACTCTAACTAGCTTGGAAGAGGGAGCCTCAAGCAGGATATATATAATTTACAGGCCATCTAGCCCAGGGGGGGCACAATTCCTCATGGAATCAAGTGAAATAAAATGATGGAGAGTTCATGAATGCAAGACTGAGGCTGAACTGAGCCTACTTGTCAATCGAGGGCTTGATCTGGCTGACACATCAACCCATACACTGACACATCGGCCCATAGAGCATCTAGAAGAGACAAAACGTGTTGAGGAGAGAGGGAGGGTGAAATTCCCCATAAAGGATGCTCAAGATCAACTCTGGATCTGATTTGATCACCTCCTTTAGTCAAGGATTTGTCAGATCCAGTCAATCTGCTTCAGATCTGACTGATTTCAATCAAATTGGCTGAGAATCCATTGATTTATGATTTTGGATTTGCTCCATTATTCATCAATTTATTAATTAAAATAATCAATAATTGATTTTTGGTGCTTTCTGACCTGAGTGATGGAAAATCACTCAAAACTAGGAAACAGTGGGTCCATGGGTTTACATGGTGCTCTTATCTTTAAAATGAGGACCTACATGACTAAAACTGATTATTTGGCCCACTTTTATTACAAAATCAATTTTTCCAATTAAACTATTAAAAAATAGCCTAAGTTTTGGAAAAAATAAATTTTAATAAAAAACACTGAAAAAACTGAAAAATTGAAAAATTGAAAGACACCTAGGGGGACTTAGACATGTTCATATGACTCAAAAAATATGTCTATCATGCTTATACATTGACACATAGACTCTAATAACCTCAATAGGACTAAATGCCAAGATGACCACCCCATCTTTGGAGGTATGGAGTGAAAAACTCAGAAATTATCAGTCGTTTATTCAACAACCAATAATAACCAAGGGGAAAAACACCCTAGGCTGATCGGATTGACAAATGAAGTCTAAGAGATGAGTCTTTTACAGATACTATCATGCTAGAACATTTATTACAATTCCCCCATGGGGTATGAACATGTGATATGATACAACAAGCACTTCCCATAAGTACTTCCAAAGGTCTTTTGAAGTCCGAACAAGTTAACCCTGTCCAGTTCACCGGGCTCACTTGATAAAAACCACTAAGTACAACTTAGGTGGTAACATTCTAGCTCGAACTGTGGAATGTGTGCTTGATCTGTTCTTTGAGGCAAGGAGAGGATACAAGAACACCAAAATATTTGGTTGATATACCCTGTAAAAACATCTCAACTTGACAAGAAAAACCTCAGTAGCGCAAGTTTTATAAAAAACCAAATGCGCCATTAAGCTGATTTATTTAAACAAAATAAATGTAACTAACTAAAAGAAGCAAATTTTTATTATCACTAAGTATAAAATAGAAATGCAGAAAGTACATGCTCTCTTTCAAAGAGCTTATTTTCCTACTCTAAGCATGAGATAAAAAGGGTTAAGTGTAATCAGAAATTCAGTGTAACCACCTAAGCATTTTATTAACATAAAAAAAATTTCCTTGTATTTGGTTACCAGCCAAAGACCTTATTCAGAAAATGCAAACCTACGTGATGATTCAGGATGGGCGGGATGGATGGGAGATCATAGGCATGAACAATGTCATAAAAATTCTTCCCAAACTTGTATGTGTTCATGCAGGCTGCTTCTATCCATGACTGGATAGGACTGATATACCAATCAGAACATTGAGGTAAACTAACTACATCATCATACTGATCATCAGGGCTTATCAAATGATAACTCATTGCACAAGCCCCAAGTAGCTCCAAATCATAAGGAACCTCTATATGTGAAAAAGATGGTTGAGACTGATTTTCCACTAACTGCATCACATTTGACTTTTCACAATACTGCCTCTCCATGTCTTCATTATTGATACCTTTGTGTGGCTCTGCATGATATGACTCTGAATGATCATATGGAAAAACTGCATGCTCCTTTTTCATATCAAAGTTTCCCAATGCCACATGGTCCATACTCCATCCTTTAGATATGCCATAGACAGAAAAATCAACAAAATGATCAAAAGTTTCTGGTTCATCATTTTCCTCTTTATTCATGCCACAGACTGGATTTTCCATGAATGTCCAAGACTTCTCATCAACATCTTTATTGGGGATAAGGGAGTCCTCGTCACTTGTATCATGCTCCAAGCTATACTTGTCCTCATTTTCATACTCATCTTCTTCAAAGAAAAGGTCACAAGGTAGTAAACCTTCCAGACTGTCATCATTGTATGGAGAAAACATAGGATTCCCATTATGTATATTATAGTTTTCATCATAAGTTTCACTGTAAGATTCTACCATGGTTTCATCCTGAGGCTTGTACTATTTAGACGGTTATTGCTTTTCTCTCCTTTGATACACAACTCCCTTGAACCTAGCATCCTTCATTTCCTTAATTGCCTCTGGAGGAGGCATTACATCATAAAAGTTAGACAGGAGATCCTTCTCGAAACTGTAATCCGTGGCCTGCTGCCAATGCTGGTTTGATAGAGGATAGGTTCGGCCTACCATGTACACATGATCAGACTCACCTGATGTTGTTTCCTAATTACTGACCTCCGCCATCCCATGTTATACAATCTGGTTTGCTATGTAGCAAGTGCTTTCTAGGTGGAATTGCTCACAAGGTCTACACCATGGAATTACTTCATCTACCAGGTTAGTTGAGTCTAACTGGTTTGGAATCCTAGGCTCTTGCTGCGGAAACTTCCTTTGATACATTTGATTCTTTTTTGGATGAATATTCCTAGGTCCACTATTTCTCTCCGGTGTGACTATTCTGTTTTGGATTTTATTCAATTGCGTAGTTTGGTTTGTCATGAGTTTTTTCAACAGGCTAGTCACCTTTTCCATGGGGTCTTTAGAGGTTGCCTTTTCCTCTAATTCAATGGCCTTTCCCTTTTCTTCGTTGTATGAAGTGTTTCCCCTAGTGTAACCTGGAATGTTGGATTTGCCCGAAGATTGCATATTCCTTTCTATTTTCTTGGCCAAATCTTGAGCAGGTTTTAGATCGACCGGATCTTTATCCCTTAATTGGTATCTCAAATCACCAGTGAAAGCTTCGATGTAATATATGAGGATGGATGCATCCCTTGGCTTGATTTCTCTAGGGAGGTCTGCCACCGCACACCTGAACTTAGTATTAAATTCATCAATGGTTTCATTCTCCATCTTCTTTATGTTATGGAGGGAAGCAAGCAGATGTCTTGGTTCTTTCTTTTCCCCCCATTTCTTCTTAAAACCTACTAGGAATTCATTAAGGATTTTATATGAATCATCACCAAGGTCTTCATACCATTCCGCAGCATCATTCTCTAAGGATAAAGCAAAGATCTTCATTTTGATATCTTCATGGTTAGAGGCAGCAATATCATAGTAAATGACCAGGCACCTTTCAAACCTTCGGAGATGACTCTTGGCAGTGGTAGCATTATTTCCCTCAAATCTGGGGAGCTTTTTGATAGAATCATTGGGAATGTCGTGAGGAGCACCTGCTATCTGAGAAAAGTCAAGGGGTTTGTAAAATTTCGTCATTTCTTGAGATTAGTGAACATGACTCTCTTCAAATATGTGATGGATATCTGAGAGGGATTGGTCTCCAAAATCTTCAAGGTTTCTACGAGAAGTCTGCCTATTCAATCTTTCCCTAATAAACCTTTCGGGATCAGGGAGAGGATTGAATAATTGTCGATGGTTTCTTCGGGTAGAAATTCTTGAAGGGATGTTTCGACAGTGGAGTCACCAGATGGATCGAGTTTTAATTTTTATGTTGTTTTTAAAGACTAGATCAATCAAAAGTTTTCTATCTTTTTAGTTGTTTAGAAAAAAGCTAAGCTAAGTCGTACTTGGGAATAAAAAGATTTATCCCTGGCAACGGTGCCAAAAAGTGTTGCCACCTTTTCACACACCTGGGTCACATGGTAGAAATATTCAAGCCACTCGGTGTGTCCTTGGGGGCAAGTCTCGAGTCAAGGCTGTCACCTTGTTCTTGACTCCTCCGTTTAGGATCAACTCCTAACGAAGCCAAGGGGGGTAGACCCTATTAAGTTACTAAGGATGATTTCTTAGTGTGGTGATGTTAAACTGAATCAGTTACTTAGGAGTTTGAATATTTTAACTATAGATAATTAAAGATGACAAGATACGAAAATAAACACACGAAAGCACAAAGCTGATACACAATATATATATGAAGCAAAAAATGACCAGTTCCTTAAAATGGAGTCAAATCAATAAGATCAATGTGCTTGCATGTGCTTGGAGTGAATGTTTTGAGATTGCATCTTGGTATGTTTTAAGTTAAAATTGAAGTATGAGTTGATTAAATTAGGCACAGGGGGGACTCCAGATATACCCGAGAGTACTTGGAGTATGTCCAAAACAAATCCTTTACGGCTACCCGCAAGGAATATGTGGGATGAAATGGAGTCTATAGGGCTATTGTTCGTAACGCACCCATTAGGGTGTGACAGAGATCGGCACCTCGAGGTCACTTTTCAAAAGTTCCCGCTTCCTTTGGGTATTTTGCCACCGTAGAGGTTTGATCGAGGTGTTGGAATTTCACCTAATGGTTTGTCAATTGGGGAGGGTGATTCCTAATTATGCTAGTCACCCAAGTGCTTTTGATACAGCTTGACTGATCGAACGAACCACAGCCAAGTGCTGAGCATACGCACTGGAGTCTTGTTGATTTTAGTAAGCTTTAAATTGGATGTTCTTGTTTAAAAGAAAAGCCTCCAAGAACCTCTTTCGATCCAAGTGGATCTCAATAGGGGAATCGAGGAGGGGTAAATTTTATAGTTGCTTATAAAAAAAATGTAGAAGAAAGTAAAAAGATACACAATTCAGATTTCTTAATTAATCCTACCACGAATCTCTTTCCCCTTTCGGGTCAATCGGGAAATCGTGGGGTAAGTATTACGATTACTTTGAAATGTGAGATATGGAGTATGGAATTAATAAAAATATCAAGTATACTACCTTCAAAATCAGATCAATTCTAGTAAAAATTAAATAAGCAAAAAACGACGAAAATGGCACCGACGCGAATCCCCCCAAGGGGGATGGGGAATGGGCTCGAAAGAGCCTATTCAAAAAATGATTTTATTACAGAAGTTACAATATCAAATAAATGATAAATAAGAACTTTCTTGGTCCTTATGCAGGCTGAAACCAAGTTTTTACAATTTTGCAAAACAATTAATATTTTTTTTGGCGAAAAGGGAGACCCCTGGGGGGATTTGAACGCTCCTGAGACCACTTCGGACAGCAGCTTCCCTTTTTTCTGTCAGACCTGCTAAATTAAAGTGAGAAAGTTATAATAACATATTCCCAAAGGAAATTTAAGAGTACCTTTGGATCAGCCTACTTTATCTAAAAAATAATGGGGTTAAACTAGCTAAAATGGCGAAAAAGGAACCAAGGAAAGCAAGCTTTCCTTGGGATCTTGGCTTACTGTTTGTGCAGCCAGTTAAATTGCATTGATATTGCAGAATATTAAACTTATCGAACAGCAAATGAAACTACCTTAACAGCAAGCTATGAATTTTCACTAAATTGCTTGCGAAAATAAGGTACTTTTAGCTAGATCTCTTGAAATTGAACTTTAGGTGCAAAACAAAACTAAGATCTAGAATTTGGGAGGGATATTACTGATTATATCTATGTGTATTTTTCTTAGTGAGATATATCAGAGTAATAAGAAACCTTTTAATTAACCGATTTAAGGAAAATTCTTGATTTTAAAGGAGAGAAAGGGGAAGAAGGGTGCTTGTTGTTGAAGCAGATCTGCAGAGGAAACTTGTTAGTGGAATGCAGAGGGGAAATGTCTTCACAAAAATTTGGATGCATTTTGGATTCAAATTAGATCCATAGCTCGTCCAATCCTTGCTACCTGAAAGCTAAACACACAATCCTGCACAAAACCTCATGAGATCTGGATATATATATGAAAAAGAAACAATAATTACATGCAAATAAACTTATTAAACATGTATAATCAAGATATTCTAACATATATTCTATGAGATATAATAAAAACAAGTAACCTTACTTGCCCAACTATACTCCTATTGATTCAGTTGAATCGTTCAAGCCAGACAGGGTTCAGATGCAGAAATTGAGAGAAAAGCCGGCAACAGCAATAGCCATAAGACAATGCTTAATCCACACATATGAGAGCATTACACCATTTAGCCTCCAAAGCTTATTTATTTCAACAATCAAAAGATTACAGCAGTATTACAATGGCAAGCCCTTTAGTCCAACTCTAACTAGCTTGGAAGAGGGAGCCTCAAGCAGGATATATACATTTTACACGCCATCTAGCCCAGGGGGGCGCAATTCCTCATGGAATCAAGTGAAATCAACTGATGGAGAGTTCATTAATGCAAAACTGAGGCTGAACTGAGCCTGCTTGTCAACCGGGGGCTTGATCTGGCTGACACATCAACCCATACACTGACACATCGGCCCACAGAGCATCCAGGAGAGCCAAAACGTGTTGAGGAGAGAGGGAGGGCGAAATTCCCCATAAAGGATGCTCAAGATCAACTCTGGATCTGATTTGATCACCTCCTTCAGTCAAGGATTTGTCAGATCCAGTCAATCTGCTTCAGATCTGATTGATTTCAATCAAATCGGCTGAGAATCCATTGATTTATGATTTTTGATTTGCTCCATTATTCATCAATTTATTAATTAAAATAATCAATAATTGATTTTTGGGCTTTCTGACCTAAGTGATGGAAAATCACTCAAAACTAGGAAACAGTGGGTCCATGGGTTTACATGGTGCTCTTAGCTTGAAAATGAGCACCTACATGACTGAAACTGATTATTTGGCCCACTTTTATTACAAAATCAATTTTTCCAATTAAACTATTAAAAAATAGCCTAAGTTTTTGAAAAAATAAATTTTAATAAAAAACACTGAAAAAACTGAAAAATTGAAAAATTGAAAGACACCTAGGGGGACTTAGACATGTTCATATGACTCAAAAAAGATGTCTAGCATGCTTATACATTGACACATAGACTCTAATAACCTCAATAGGCCTAAATGCCAAGCCGACCACCCCAACTTTGGAGGTATGGAGTGAAAAACTCAGAAATTATCAGTCGTTTATTCAACAACCAATAATAACCAAGGGAAAAAACACCCTAGGCTGATCAGATTGACAAATGAAGTCTAAGAGACCGAGTCTTTTACAGATACTATCATGCTAGAACGTTTATTACAATTCCCCCATGGGGTATGAACATGTGATATGATACAACAAGCACTTCCCATAAGTACTTCCAAAGTTATTTTGAAGTTCGAACAAGTTAACCCTGTCCGGTTCACCGAGCTCACTTGATAAAAACCACTAAGTACAACTTAGGTGGTAACATGTCCAGAGGTCATATGTGTACTAAGGATGGAGGAGGTGTCTTAAACATACCGATACATGCACGGGATAGATCGTGGCAGAGGCACGTGAGTTGATGTGGCAGAGGCATGCAAACCGAGGTGGCTCTCAGACAGAGGTCAGGAGAGTCATGTGTGACTTGTGATGGATGGAATTGACTACATGTGATGTGAGTGTAACTCTAGAGGTAGTTATATGCCAAAATGCATGCAGAGGAAATGATCCATTCTTCGGACGATGTTCTGGAGATCCACATAAGGTGCGGTGGATGGATTAGACAGCTATATGCTAAAAATTAGAATGATGTGCCTTATGGGAAGTGGTCTGAGAACCCGCATGAGTGGTGGAAGGAAAGTGTGACACAAGTATAGGTCTGGAGACACTTGTACCATGATGTGGTATGTGAACCATGGTAATTCTAGGGAAGTGACCTCGAAAATTACTTATTAAACATGAAATGATGATCTCATTAAAATATAGAGGGCGTAATCTTGAGCCCAGAGGTGTGAGAGGTCTCTCAAATATATTCCGAGTGACTCTACCTTGAAGCTAATGGTGCTGCCCCTAATGGGGGTCTCTGATTTGTGGTAAAAAAGTTGCAAAACAAAAAAGGACAAGACTATATTACAAGATGAACTGCAAGTCACTTAAAGAGGTGACATTAGAGGGAAAGTGGTTGGGATTTCTAGGGGATATGCTATCATTCCTTTGTGTGACACGATAAACCCTAGGAGACAACCCGTTGGGACATAGAAAACACACTTGAAAGGGTTCAAACGGATCCTATACTTACGACAACGCAGGAAGGTTTGCCGTAAGTCGTCTACGTGTTGTGCTTGCTTCCATGACCGTGCAATGAGGTTGTCAAGATAGACCAACATGATGTGGATGAGGTCACAGAAAAAGTGTGTCATGGCACACTAGAAGGTGGCTCCAACATTCTTCATACCAAAGGGCATTACTCGATAGGTGAATGTGCCCCATGGGGTTGTGAATGCAGTCTTGTAATGATCTTCTTTCCAGATCTAGATTTGGTTATATCCGGAAAACCCGTCCATGAAGGAAAAAACCTCATGTCCAACACATGCATCGATAATCTGATAGATGAAGGGTGTTGGGAAGTTATCTTTGGGACACTCCCCATTTAGATCGCGGAATTCTCTGCAAATGTGGATGGTACCCTATTTTTTATTCACGAGAACAGGATTTGAAACCCAAGTGGTGTATGGAATCGGGTTAATGAAGCCGGTTGTGTGCAACTTCTCTATTTCAGCTTTGACCGCAGCCGCTTTGGAAGGATGGATTGGCCATTTATTTTGGTGTATGGGGGGCATATCAGGCCATGTTTCAATGTGGTGTTCCACTATGGATGGATCCAATCCGGGAATTTCATTGTAAGACCAGTCAAAGATGTCACATAATTCTTGGAAGAGAGCTTTGTAGGCAGTGACTTATTCCGAGGATCATCATGCCCCCAGCATGATTTCTTCAACCACCTCTGGATTGGTTGAAATGTTGATTTTGATGGTTGGCGAGATGTTGGCCATGTTCCCTTATTCGAAGGCATATGGTGCCGGAATGGGGTTTTTGAACCAGTCAAATTTCCCATGAATGAAATCTTTGGTTTCCATGGAAAACTGGTCAGACTGTGACACAAGATCTTCGTGGAGGAAGAACGAGCGATGGTGCATGTTGTCCCATGATTATTTTGGGGAGTTTAAGGCTTCAAGTATCTCCTCATCATTGCGGAAGCAACGAAGAGATAGGTATGATGGACCTTCGTTGGTGGTGCAGACAAGAGAGTCAGTAGAACTGGACATCATGTAAATGGACATGGTGTCTGAAGAAGGAGGTGGGTGGTGAACTTCTTCAATCAGGGTGATCTTAGATTCAAGGGAATGTTGATGAAGTTTGGATAAATCCATTCAGAACTCGGACAAGTCTTGGCAGTGGTGAGAATAGTGTCCATACAACTCGCAAAGGGTGCACGCATGGTTTGTTCTCAATGACTTGTTTCTAACTATTGGCCTGCTTGGAAGTTCAACCATGAGGAGGTTTTCCATTGTATCCATGGTGTCCAGGTGTGCGTGGATTATAGGAATTTCAAGGCAATTTTGAGTTGGATGGCCTTGTACTTCATAGACGGCGCAAGGCGGGATCGGTCGAGGTTCAGCAGTAGCTTTCGTGTTTTTTTCCCTAGCTCTTTTTGGGTGGGGCGGTGCGGGTGGGTGTGGTGGTTGGTTTTTGCAGGCCGGGTGGAGGATGAGATTCAACCACAATAGGTTGCAAGGGGGTTAAAAATACCTGGGGCATTGGTGGTTGAGCCGGTGGATCGAGATACCACATGGGAATTCCCAATGTAATGTTGGGTAAGTTTAAGGTGGCCATTACTGGCTTGCTCATGACACCAGGCGGGGGAAAGAGGAAGGGAATTGTGTGGACTGGAGAGGAGCCCAAATAACTCCCTAATGGTTGTATGTGGGGATGAGGTTGTGGTTGCAGCTATGCATAATGCTATGGCTGCGGATGATGTTGCGGCTGTGGACGGTGTTGTTGTTGCAGTTAGGGCTACGACTACGGTTGTTGTTTGGGTGCAGCGGTGCTGGATTAGAGCATACACAAATCCATAGTTTCATTTGGTGTTAGCGATGGTGACACTAAGGGGAAAGAATCCATCTTGGTGGTATCGGGAAACAACCCAGGGCCCAAATTCAACAATGGGGAGGTTGGTATGTTGTCAACCATGGTGTTGACCACAGGGATAACATTGGCAAGTGCAGTTAGCCCTTGCAGATCAATGGTGTTGATCGTAGGGATAACGTTGGCAGGTGTTGTTAGCCCTTGTAGATGGTGATAAGTCAGTTGGTCAACCATCATGATTTTCTCTTCATGGGGGGACATCATGAGACGAAAAATAGTTGATGCTATGGCTCTCCTGGCGTACATATAAGTCCTTCTGAGGAGAATTTTATAGTCCAATTGAGTATTGAAAACCTTTATGTTAATCAGTACTATTTTCTCAGCTAATGTGATGGGGACGTGGGGGAGGATTCCTTGGGATTTAGTGGGATGGCCATCATAATCCTGCAGAGTAGTAGAGGATGGTTGCCGAATTGGGGATCCAAGCTTCTGCCAGACTAGGGTAGACATAACGCACGTGGATTCCCCCTTATCCACTATGCATCGGTGCATGACCAAATTCTAGATAAACACTGAGATTTGGAAGGCAATGGTTGATGGCATCCACAGTTCTCCATTCTCCCTGTCAAATGTGATCAACTTGGAGTCAGAGGGGTCCACGGCACCAAGGGCGGCTAGTAAGGCTTTTTGTTGTGTTGAGAAATTTTTGAGTACCTCAAGAGCATACATGGTGGTGGGTGTTTGGGCCAAATCATCCATGATGTTGTAGCTGACAATAGCTTTAGCCGTGGCATTGTTGGTAACCCAGCGTATGGGTGGGCATAGGAAAGGGGGTCACTGAAGAGGTGCATTGGTTTTTTTAGACGTGGATTTCGTTGATGGGTTAGTGGGTTCGGTGTTGGTTTCATACTGATTTCATCTGGTTTCTAAGTTGACCTATTCAGTTGTCATAGCTAGTAGGTGGTGGACACCTGTTTCTACCATCGGAGGTGCCCTCAGGGCATTGGGATTGGGTTGGGAAGGGGGTATGGTTGCCACCAATCCTTGGACTGGTAATGGGTTTTGGAGCACCATAGGAGGAGGTCCTTGTGGTGTCAGGTTGGGTTGGGCTTGGTCCATTGTGTTGGTGGCATGTTGAACCTTGTTCCTAATGGCCTGCTTAGCGCAACCCATGAAGGGACACTTGAATGTGTAGTTCCCGTAGGCCTCACAGAGTGTGCATGGTTGGTTTGTATGCAATGGGGCATTATGTCTCGGTGCATTTGGTCGTTGAGGATTTTGGGCTGGCTGGTTTGTCGCGGCATTGTTGGGACAGTTTGGTTATTGAACGCCTCCCTGCAGTTGATTCTTGCCTTGGTTTCGGGGTCAGTTATTCCTGGTTTGCCATTGTTGGTTATTGGGGGTTGGCTGGTTGGGACGGTTTTGCTGTGCAAACACTTGTCCCAATGAAGCAGTTGGAGTAGGGGCGGGGGCTTGAACACTTGCACTGGTGGTGCTTAGTAGAATTGGGTGGGTGTTGGTGCCACAAATGTGGGAATTTGTCCCGCATATTGTTGTGTTGGCCAAGCTAATTCCTGGGCCTGCTGTGGTGGCACAGGTTGTGCATAAGAAGTTGTGGCTCCGAACTGGGACATCATTCTTGCATAGTCCAGAGTTTGGTTTTGGTAGGATACACCAGGGGTGTTTCTTGGTGGTGTTGGTATTATAGATGGTGTTGGATTGTTGTTGGTGGGAGACCGAGCCTATGATGCCATCTACAGCATGGAATTCCCCCGGTGCATCCCGGTAGGAGGTGCCCGCATGGGGAGTGTCTGGAATGATAGTGTAAAGGTACCCAGACTGTGCATAGATCAGATTAAACTACTGGGATTTCAAGATGGCTTCCTCTTTGGATTGGGGATGTTCAGATGTGACGTCCTTTGTTATAGGTGGTAGCAAATTTTTTAGGAACCAATCCAAGAAGATCCTATCATCAAGTTGGATCTTGCACAAACTATGGTGGCGCCGCCACTCATGGATCTGGTTGGTTATGTGGGTCGTAGTATTCTGGTATCAAGATAACAATATCTCCACCCCTTCATCATATATGATGGGGAGTTGGAAATATTGCAGGAACATGAAAGACAAGGAGTTGAAATCCGGGTATTTGGCTTATGGTAGCTCAATGTACCACTTGGCTGCAGCACCTGTAAGGGTGAATTGGAATAGTTAGAGTTTGATTGAATCATCTACGATGTTGTTTGATGAGCACCATAGGTGAAACGTCATGATGTGGTTTTGGGGGCACTCCCCTACCTTCCCTTCAAACATGGAAATGTCTGAGGGAAGTTTGGTTGGCATGGGAGGAAAAAACGTTTGATGGGGGATAGGGTCATTTGTTCACCAAGCCAAGTCAGGCAAGTTGAGACATGCCATGAATGGAAGGTTTGACCCAAGGTTGATGTGAGATGGGGAAGTGATGGTGGTGGGGTTTGCAGGGACATGATGGACCTACATAACTGGGGGTACTTATGGCACCATTGTGGACGGGCCACTACCCCCGAGTGTGGTGAAAGGAACTGTGTGAGTGGAAGAACCACTGCCCCCATGTGTGACAGGAGGGGTAGTGTAGGTGGAAGGGCCACTACCCCCATGTATGCCAAGTGGGATAGTGTGAGTTGAAGGTATACTACCTCCATGTGTCATAGGTGGGACAACTTGAGTGGTTAGTATGGGTGGTGGTAGCTGGCTTATGATGGTTTGTATGTCCGTGGTGGGGCCACCTACAGGGGTGTTAGTGTTGATTTGGGGTATGGACATGGATCCTTTGCCAACCACTATGCTGGAAAAAGGATCTAGGTTTGCACCAATCATGGGGCTGGATGGTGCGATGTGCAGATCTGGTTCATACTAGTATGAGTCCGAATCTGAATCAGAGGCTGTGTGGCCTTTTGATGGTGTGGAAGGTCATCGAGAAGGGTCTTGATGATGTCGCTTTAATGACTCGTACTATGGTGGTTTGCCTCTTAGGCGTGAGGAAGAGTGTGAGGGATCAATCTTGTCTGTTTTGTATGTCAAAATGGTGGTAATGATTTTTTGGACCCTGATTTTAATGGCTTCCTATTGGCTTCAGGTGGTCACTTAGCCACCACCACTACCAAAAGACAGCACTTGGTGTTTTCCTCATGGGCGTGCTAGTCAATCGGTGGGGGTCATTTCCTGTTTCACTTTGCAATTCCTCTTAGCAGCTAGCTACTTTTGGGTTCCTATGGTACTCCTGACAATGAGTTTCTGGGATGAGCCCAAGTACTTCCCATAGTTAAGTCAGTCAGATACTTATGTCCTCAAAGACCGCAGGTGTTTAACTTAGTGTAAATTGTAAATTTTAATGGCTCACTCAACGTTAAGAATTGAGTCAGATTGATTTATATGGTATGGTTTGTGTGAATGTATTGGATATTTCTGTTACTCTTAATGGTTTCTTGTATGGTTTTTGAATAGTCCATAGAGATTGTTCCATTTATTTCATAAACATAAGTAATGAAAGCAATAAACAAAAAATTTAACCATAAACCATTTGTGATCCTGAACCATGATAGCCTGACTAGGTGACTACCTTACACCTATATTTCTCTTCAACTAGGAAAGGGCGCTGGGATCTCAACACAATGGGACTAAGCCCATCTATAGATCCACAGGTCACCCTCTGGATGCAAGGTTGGTCAACAGGGAGGACACTGAGTGCCGTGAGAAGCCCTCCTTCTCTACCCCCTCTACCTTCCAAGTCACCCATTTTTTGTGGCTTCAAACAATAATAGGTGAAGTTCCTATTACTATACTAGCTTCACCCTTCGTCTTATTCCATAATACCCCGAATGGTGATGACTACGTAGAGGAGGACGGGCTAGGCAAGATGTTTGATTTTAATTATAATAAATTTTAATCAGGCTTTAATGATGTTCATTAACCCATTAACCATTGTACTAATGTTTTATTTACACATCCTGCAACTGAAATGAATAGAAATAGAAACAAATTTGATGGACAGAGGCGACTGAGCGGCACTGACAGTCCCAATAGAAGCAAATAGTGAAGCCCAAAAATGGGTCGTGCACCTGTAGAGGACCTATTATTGTGAAATGGATTATGATCAAACCGTGAGGAATTACCTCAAACGGTTGAAAACCCACTTCGGAAACGGGCCCTTTTACCCTTAGTTGTAAGTTGATTCATAAATCAATCAACTATTTACGCAGAAAACGAGCCCAAACATAGGTGAATTTTCATAAATTCGGTTCGGTCATTTTTGCACAGTTCAGTGATTTTCAACTCACATAACGGCCAATAGTAACCAGTACTATGGCTGAGACAATAACAAAAATGAAATAGAAATATAAATCAACCTAAATAAGAAAAGTATATTAAACAAAACTCAGGGATCTAGTGGGATCGACCTAGTATGGTCGTCGGTTCTGTAGCAGGGATTTCTCCCTTACTACAGAGAAAGAATGGCTACCTTCCATCTATAGGATGGAAGGGTAGGTTTCCTGGTGGTTGTGCAATGAAAATGAAATAGAAAAAAAATGTAGAACATAAATGAAGAAAATAACCGAAAGGAAAGAGATGGAAACCATGCACACAAGGTTAGACTCCAAAACCCTGCATACACTTGTTAGAACATGAAATAAAACCTCCAATCAAATTAAGTTAGAAAAAAACTAAAATAAAAATTTCATTTAAACAAAAGATTATACATGTTGGTGGAAATGGGCCACCATGCATGAGCTTGGAGAAGAACCTCTCTCTTGGCAATGGGGGAGCTATGGCTCAAAGGGAAAATGGATGAGAGGGAGTGTGGGTGGCTTGAGAGGCAAATGGTCTCAAGGCATCCACTCGGGTAGCATAACAGTATGCAAGGGAGGAATGATTTGAGAGTGACCCCCACCCCTCTATTTATAGCTTTTTTGGGGTTTTTTAGGGTTTTAAGCCTCTGGTTGGGGCTTTAGCCCCTTTTTTGGTCTTTTAGCCCCTTCTACCCTATGTTTATCTCCTTTTGGGGTTTTAAGCTCCTTTGTGGGGTTTTAGCCCCTCTTTGGAGGGTTTAGCCCCTATGAGAGCTATTTTGGCTCTTTTTAGGGGATTTTAAGCCCTTTTGCTCATTCTTAATCCTTTTTGAGGGTGTGGGGGTCCAACGGGGTGAAATGAGGGTCGTGCATGGGTGTCCTTGGGTGGTATAGGTCATGTAGAGCTGAGTGAAGGATTTCTTGGGTTAATAGTTGTCACACCAAAAATATGTCTTTTGAGTCAATATATCAAAAAACACAAAAAAATTTAAATAATTCAAAACTTAAAAAGTGGGCTTGGGATTCTTTACCTATGTCACCATAAGCTGCTCCTGGTGGTAGCGGCATATTCGGATCTCCGTGGAATTATATCCTTGCATAGGGGTAGTCGTCTATGGTGACAATCTGTCTCCGTCACCATGGAAAGAAGTCTGCTAGGTAGGGGTTAGCCACCCTACCTCTGCCTAGTATGTACATGAAATTTGCGTAGTATCGTTGGGCTAGATCCTAAACTCCATGTGGAGCAATGTCCACCCTATGGATTAGCCATGGCACCCACTCAAAGAAAAATGTGCTTAGTATACCGTTGAACTCAAAGTTCCACACGCTTCCCATCTTGCAGTCATCAAGATGTTGTTTCATGTTGCTCAACAGTGTCGTACTCTAGTCATACACTATAGGACACATACACTCTACCACATAGAAAATCATTGGCCGCTAGGCCTGGTGGAGTGAAGCCAACCCTGCAATCCTACCTAGTGCCAAAAGTATGGCCTTTAGCCCCAGAATCTAGATAGAGTTTGTCGGGATTTGACTCCCAACCTTTTTCATCTCCTGAAAGTAGTACACAACTATGTACTCATCGATAGTCAACTCGCCTCTTAGCCCATGAGATCGGAGGTTCAACATCTCTCCTTGTTGGGACAAACTAATGATAAAATATATGTCCTCAACCTTAATGTTGAGCAACATCCTGTCTATCTGAAATGTCTCAGATTCTGGATCCCAATAGTCCACCAGTAGCTAGAGTAGTCTTGGTTTGGCCCTCAGGCTGCCAAGACACAAAAAAATTTATAAGCCACATGCCCATAATGCTTGTCGGGATAGAAGATCACCTTGCATAGCCTCCTCCACATCACCATGCTCTCTTTCCCTCCACTCTAGCACCATCCTGTAAAAAAAAACAAAATTTTTGTCAATTTTTGCCTTTGAAAACCTTGTTTGCGGCCCTATATGCGACTATTCTCAAAACATCCACGTATGTAAGCAGTTTTTGATGCTTTTTCCGCATATGGCAAGCCCTATACGTGAAAAAAAAGCCCGATTTCTGTGTGGGACAAAATGCACAAGTATGGATGGCTTAAAAAATAAAATGGACCATGAAAACTCAAAAAAATTGCATGAAAATGGAAGAGAAGGGCATGAGAATCTACTTATATCAAACGGGTAGAGATTCTGCTAGACAATGCTCCTAGAATTTGCTTCTAAAGTTTCGAGCTCAAAAACAATATGTTGGGTAAAAATTTCAAATGATATGAAAATTTTTGAAATTTTTACCCACTTTCTATAGTTTTTTACCATTTTGGACCGTTTGCATTAATTTGATGTTGTAGGAGTCTGTTTTGAGTGTGGTTTGACTGTGGCTTTGATCCGTTCATGCCTACTGTAGGTATTATGTCTAGACTGGCATATAGGTTAGGTTTCACATCCATTTTCATTTTGCATAACCTTATGACTGTTTCATTTTAACCTTAGGTATGAACCCATTCCATCTTGTCATAGAACCTTCTTGCTGCTTTTAGAAGTGACATGTTGTGAATGGTAGAGATTTACCATACATGGGTACCCTAGTTAGATCCTGTATTGCATTTGGTGCCCATGCCGACATTTCTCCTTTAGGGTGTGGGAGTCCTTTGTATAGTACCACTATGACTTTGAGCAAGAGCTTTATACTCCTCTTGACCTTTATGCTGGCCTTTTCCCTGAGACTCCCTTGTATATGTCAAGTTGTAATTGCATTATCATGAGTTTTGCTTGCCCTATTTAGCCTTATGTTGGCTTCCCTGACTTTGATTATCAGCCATACAGCTCAAGCCTGTCTCGTGTCTAGCCGAGCAGATCCGTTTTATATATCTTTTGTAGCTTGATTCCCAATTTTTTCACTAGGAGGGGACTTTCCCTCGATTGTCGTTATCCTGCACATGTTTCCTTTCATTGAGCATAGGTATGTTCCACTACTTGGAACTAGTTTTTTTCCCCTTGACACTCATCTCCTCCTATATTTGTAACTATAAAACACTTTTATTATTTTTCAAGCTTTTCAAAATATCTAAAAAAGTCCAAAAAATCAAAAAACCAAAAATCCAAATAGGAAAAGATGTTATCTTTGGTAGTAGTTGACTCATGTTACCTTTGAACAGAGAATTTTATATCACATCTATTGGTTGGGTTAGTATTTTGACTTTAGGAGATGTACTAATATCTTTGAGTTTATCTCCACTGACTAGTTAATCTTCTAGTCCCAATGGAGCCTCTGTCGATGCCTCATGTGTTACAGAGATGTTCCAGTTTTGTATATTGAGTCTTTGTTTCCTATATTCAGTCACCATTCACCTTTATGCTCTTGTTCAAATGAACTTGAAGCATGATTCGACCATTCCTCAGTTGTCTTGACTTTGCATGTCAACCATTCCCAGTACTATTACTGGTTCGTGCACATATTGTCTGAGTCCTTCCAAATTATGCAACGTTGTTGAGTACCTCATGTTGGTTGATGGGGGATGCCTTAATTCCCTCCTTCTAGTGGATTACATCCCATTGACTTCAGATCATTTATTCTAGGATAGGAGTCTACAGTCATTTGAGTGCCTTGAGACTTATAGTCATCAGTGGTAGGTTCTCTCACCATCGACAGTTTTGGGAATACATCAATGTCCCTTGATCGATGGATTCTTCCAAGTGTTTGAACTCAACACATTTATTCTCACTTTTTAGATTGCACTCTAGTACCTTGATTCCCATTTTCATTATCGGTGGGTGATCTCGTGTTTGTTAACGGTATACATCAATGACCGGTAATCAGATGATGGAATACTATGTTCGACCTCGACACCTCTATTCACATAATAGGACATGTACTCGTAGTGGTTTGTGTAGAAGACTTTCTAGATTGGTGGCATTTCATGCTACCTCCTTGATCATGCCAGTGTTCATGATATTTCAGCTCTTGTGACTTGATTCCAGTGTATGTCAGATATCTTCATCCATTATGGAGATCTTGATCCATGGTATATCTTCAACTTTCATGGAGATATTGGTCCTTTGTATATCTTCATCATGAATATTATGATATATTATATATTGTACATGGCGATGACCACACTTGTCACAGTTTGTATATCATGCCTATTCATGGCCATTGTATTCTTATCTATCTGGGAGTGCTATATGTATTTGCAGTCATATGCAAAGTTTGATTATTGTATTATACTATTGGATGGATGGTTCTTCCACCTGGTTCTTCATCACTCCACTTCTGGGATGGATTTATAATGTATTCCGGCCATCATGTTACCCCTCTGACATCACACATTAGGGGGCATCTGTTACAACTAATTTTACCACATATGGTTGATCACACTTTTATGACCTTCCCTATCCCTCTATAGACTCTTTGGACCCCATGGACTATTTTTGTGCCTTTGATGTTTCCAATATCATCCCTAAAAACACTCATTATTTGTTGTACGTGACTTTTAATCCCTTTCTTGCATATATACATGGATATTACCCTTAAACCCATGTACATCGGGATGTGTGCAAAAGGCCAAATATTTTTGGAGTTTTCCTTGATGTGGATCCAAGTCACTTGTCTCTTGGCATTCCATATGCCTCAATATCGCTCGGATTTGACCTTCCATTATCCCATTGAAGTACTATATAAGGAACCCTTTGGATACATTGAACAAGAGGAATTGAAGAGCAAGAAAACTATAGTCCATTGTTGTCATAACTTGCTTGTACTTGAGTCTGCATCCCTTTGTCCCTTGGATCACTTTTTGTTCTTCCTAAGCTTGATTTTCTTATGATATTGCTATCGAGAGATGGAGGATTGAGGTGGTGGAGGCCCAGGTGGAGGACTCAATTTCTATGATTCGCAATTGTGCCGACAGAGGTTGTCACTTGTGTAATCTCTGATTTATTTAATAGAAATATCTTTTCCTATCCAATGATCTGCATTTAAATGAATATTGAATCCATGGATTTTTTTAATTGCTTATGTATCATTGATTATATATGCTAGAGTGGTCCTAACACTATATTATATAACATTCTTTCCTTGTTTATTGTTGTTGAGAGTAAATTACTAATGCAAGCAGGATTGGAAAAAGCTCAACAGGGATCGACTACAACTGTTTGGAATAAGGTATGTTTCGAGATCCTTTAGTTTTAGATGTTGTATTTCTCTTCTATATGGGGAAGGGATTGATTTCTGTGGTTTCTTTGTCTATTGTGGTGCACCCCAAGCCATAGGAAGTTTTCTTCATAAAAATAAGCATTAGATAGCCAGAAAACTACTAATGATCACATAACACAGAAAATTAGAAACGAGAAAACGACCAAAAAAGAAAAATACTCGATTCTTATTGCTGTGGAGGATCAGTTGGGGAGGGTGGCGGCTTCACGAGGTGTTCCCCCAAGATTCCCATTAGCTCACTGGCCATGGTTTCCAATAATATGAATCCCATAATCGACTCTTTCTTCCCATGTCTAATTAATGAAAGAGCTTCTCAAATAACATGATCCAGTTGCATATTTTCTTGAATATCCCTAGCTAACAGGATACGACCGGTCCAAAATGTATTAGCAATGATAGGTCAACCCTGTTGGGTCTCATATTCTCAAACCAGATCCAATTCCTTAACAACAATGATGGCTTCGACCCTTGCCGGGGTTTTGGCCATGTATTGTGCACCCCAGTTAAACGCCACAGGGAAAGGGCCTTCTTCCATTGGTGGATTATTTCTCAAGGAGTTGGATTGGGGGTTATTACCCCCTTCCATTCTACCCCTCTACCCCTACCTGCGCCTTCCCCTCCCCTACTGAGCAATTATGCGCCTAAGCTGGAAAAAATAGATAACCTTCACAAAATAAGGAGCCAAGTTGTGCTAAACTATGGTGCTCATCTCACCCTCCTAAGACAAATAAATAGCCATTCCTTTGACATGGATGATGTAACCATCCCTCCTTTGTTTCGATGGTTGTTTACATTTCACACCTTGTGAAACATCTGCCTTACATCTCCAAATCTTTTTGGACTTGATCCAATCTTCCTCTTCTTGCGGGAGATTGGCCATCTTAACCTCTATTAAAGGCCGCCTAGATCATGACTTGCTAAAATTCACAGGCTGAGTACCAAGACTCGAAACATCCCCACTGGTGAGCCTAAAAGAACTATACCTTGGGACCTTTCTATACCTCACAAGCATGAATGAGGGTTTTTTATAAATGAGGGCCTGACACCAGATTTTCCACCTCGCCTTGGGCGATCATGCCATCGGCCCCTTTCCAGTTTTTCCCTTGCTTCCCATCTATCCTTTCCTCATCCCCAAAATTCAAGGAATAAATTGCAAGTGGAGGAGGCATATCGTCGTCTTCCCTCGTGCCTGCCAAGGAGGTGGCGAGAGGGCCTTCTACATGCCGAATCACATGGCCATCCAAAGGATGTCCTGAGAGGGAAGGAGGGTTGTGTGTGAGGGAGGAAGATACATGCGAAAGGGAAGGAGGTGTAAATTCAGAGCAATTGTCCTACCTCAGGGGCTAAGGATTGGACGGATGATGAGGTTTACCAACATCATTCAATACGTAATCGAACCCTACCAACTATTCACATTTTTCCAATAGAGGGCTATCCCTTTTGTCTATGCAGTCCTCTACATGGAATGATCTCTCCTTTCCAACCCCTTAATTTGCAAGAGCATCTGCCACCCTATTCCATTATAGTTTTACATGTGAGAAATGTAGTGTAGGAGTGTCCCTTAACCATCTTCTAAACATTGAAATGATGCCTTCCAACCTCCAGTTCCTGGAAACCTGAATTATGGATGCTCTGTTCATCAACCTTCTAGCTATGTTGATTATCACCAGTGATTCCCCCTCCACTGTCAGTGGGGTTTATTGGTTCTTTATCTCCCACGGCACCCCATTTAAAAGGCCTTAGATCTCCGCTATATTATTGGATCGTGAGCCAAGGATTCCCGAGTAAAGACTAGGGATTCTTCCCAGAGGATCCCTTATCACTCTAAAACCAGCTGGTCCTGGGTTTCCTTTTGCGGCCCCCTCGAAGTTCAGCTTTAAGGCACTAATTGAAGGTTTTTGTCAGGACTCAGTGCTGCTCGTTTGCTTAATCACTTTGTTGATACGAGAATTGTTTAGAGGTAACTATCTTATTCCCCAACCTTGAAGGATTTCATTTTATGTTGGATCTGCTTCTAAATCCTCCTGTGACCAAGCGATGAGAGTTAAAGTTTCTTTTAAATGTGCAACCATATTTTCCCTTATTTCTTCAACCCGATACTTTTTTGTTTTCAAAATTTTAAGGTTCTAGGTTTTCTGAATTTCCCAGACCACGAAGCCCAGGAATAGATCCCATATTCTGTTCACAATTTTATATTTGTATATATTATTAGTCCACTCAGCTATGGTTATATCAAGTCTTCCGATGTCTCTGTAATTTGATTTGGATAGTCCAGTTCCTCTTTCCCATATCGCAGTATATATTGGGAATTCATATAATAGATGATTTATAGTTTCAATGCTTTTTTCACATAGAATGAACCTTGAAGGTACCGATATCCCCCAGACTTGAATGTTATCCGATGTGAGGATTCTACATTTGAGAATGAGCCAACAAAAATCTGCAATCTTGGCCTACCAGTTCCCTCACCATATTTTCCTCCATTTGGCTTCCCTTTCCTACCTATGAGTTTCATTCAACACCCCTATAGCTTATTTTATGTTGAATCTTCTGAGATTGGAGTATCCCCACTGAATTTCATCTGGACCCTCATGCCAGGGGATCTTCCTATAACAGAGGTCCATGAATAAGTATTCAATGTCCTTTGATGGCACCATATTTTTCCACCAATATTTCCTTTTCCAAGTTCTAAACAGCTTGTCAGAGGACCTGTGGTCCCATAATTCCTTCACCGTCTTTACTCAGCTGAGCTGGATATGGGATTTAAGAGGTGGAATGTTGTCTTGATTTTTGATACATTATTCTTGGTTCTAATCCTAGCTGACGAACTGAGCTGAGCTGCCATCTCTTACCTCCCAGAAACTGTGTCTTTGGATGAGGTTTCAATTTTCCTAGGTCGATTTCTAGATACTAGAACCTAGGAGGTATTCTCCAAATTGTATCAACATTTTTTTTGGCCAATGATGAGCATACTTTTCATGCGAAATCTTCACCCAGGGTTCTTCCTCATACGTTACCTATTTCCACCAAATATTTTCTCCCATATCTTTGTTGGTATCTAGCGAGTCTTGAAGGCCTAATCTTCCCACATTTTTGGGTTTGAAAACTATTTTCCAGTCTACCAATGGCCATTTCCTATGGCTGTCGTCTCCTCCCCACAAAAAATTCCTTTGGATATTCCTGATATTCTTAATCACAGATTTTGGGGCTGCTATAACCAAGAAAAGATAAAGAGGCGTCGCCTGGAGGACAACCTTAACCAGGATAAGTCTTCTTGGGAAGTTAAGGGCTCTGAATGTCCACAGGCTGAGTTTCTGCTTGATTTTGTCTAGAATATCCTTCCACAAGACCTGTCTAATGGTTGATTTAGCAAGCAGAGCTCCTAAATATTTTGAGGGAAGCTTGCCCTTAGAGAAGCCTAAAATTGTTAAAATATACATTTTCATGAGTTTCGGTGTGTTGAAGAAGTACACCTGGGATTTTACCTTCTTGATTTCTAGCCCACTGGACTCCAGGAAGGTGTCCACCCCTCTTTGATGCCTTGATCATCCTAAACCATGGACGAACCCATAAGCATCATGTCATCGACTAATTGTTGGTGAGTTTCAGGCTCAAGCTCCTTAGTAATGGATAGCCCTTTGATCTTATTCTCCAAGCGAAGGTTCTTAAGCATTCTTCCAATTCC
This sequence comes from Pseudotsuga menziesii, assembly GCA_001517045.1. NCBI lineage: Eukaryota > Viridiplantae > Streptophyta > Pinopsida > Pinales > Pinaceae > Pseudotsuga > Pseudotsuga menziesii. Next base: position 685,970 of record LPNX010121326.1, read on the forward strand.
TTTCGCTACTATAATGAACAAAAAAGGGGACAAACGGTCACCCTGTCTGATACCATGGGAGCTTTGGAAGGGAAAGGATGGGGAGTCGTTAACTAAAATGGAGAAGAAGGCCGAAGAGACCAAATTCATGATGCACCCGATCCATTGATCAAGAAATCCAAAATCCTTGAGCATCCCTACTAAGAATTACTAGTTTAGTTTGTCATAAGCTTTTGAAGCATACCTGGAATTTTCCCGATTTTGACCGAGTGGATGGTTTCATGGATTAAGATGATTCCATCAAAAATTTGTCTACCTTCAACGAACCCCACTTGCTCTAGAGATATTATTAGGGGGAGCAGAGGGCACAACCTGTTAGCAATGATTTTGGAGATAATTTTGTAAATGACATTGCAAAGGGCTATCGGTCTCAGCTTCCCAGGGTCTTTCATTCCTGACTCTATAGGGATAAGTTTCAGGAAGGTTGCATTTAGATATTTCATAATATTACGTGTCTTCCTAGAGTCCTCCACTAGTTCCTAGACATCCTCTTTCATCCAATCCCAACATGCATGGAAGAAGTTGGTGGTGAATCCGTTGGGTCCTAGAGATTTATCCTTTGCCACCTACTTGACCTCCTCCTCTACTTAATCCATCTCTATTGGTTTCAATAGTAGAAGTTTATGATCTTCAGTGATGACCTGAGGGATGTTCCTCAGGACCTCCCTCTAGGAAGCCTCCTTGTCCCCATCTAGTTCATCTAGAAGATTGGAAAAAAAAGATTCTAGGGTTAGTTCTAGATATTCCTAGTTTTCGGCAATGTGACCTTCTTCCATTCTCAGTCTAGTTAGACGGTTTCTTTGGTAGTGGTGGGTGGTTGCTTGTGGAAGAAACTTATATTCCATTCTCAATATTGGAGCCATTTCACTCTGGCTTTCTGGTTCCAAAATATTTCCTCATGATGTTCTCTTTGGATGAATTCCTAGATCAGGGATCTTCCCTGATCCCAAATATTCGTTGTGAAACCTGACTACATTCCTTTGGTTTGTACTAATATTATTTTTCTTTCCAGTTCCTCTTTGGCTTTGAAGATGTTACCAAAAGACTCTTTGTTCCATTTCTTGATTTTTGACTTAAGTATTTTAAGATTTTGTTGGAACTGGTACATCCTTATTCCTCTAATGGTTGGGATTTCCTCCCACCATTCTTTTAATTTTCCTGTGAAGTTGAGCTAGAGCAACTAAATTTTTTCAAAGCAGAAAGGTCTGTGAAGGTTAGTCCCCACATTTTACTATTCAAGATTGATAGGCTAGTGGTATGATCTGGCTTATGGAAGGACCGATGCTTACAGCACTCCCCTATTCATCATGATGGACCCTGATACCAAAAAGTGGTATAAATGATAGGTTATTCTCCTATCTCTCATCCTTTTATTGTTCCAAGTAAATGTGTCTTTATTTGTTCTTACATATATCAATTCAAGGTCATCTATCACTTCATTAAAATAATAATTTATGGGGTTCAACTGTCTTATCCCACCTTTCTTTTATTCTAGATTCCTTATCCGGTTGAAGTCCCCTCCAATGATCCAAGGCTTTCCTTCTGTCATACCATTAATCATCCTTAGGGAGTCCATAAAATTCATTTTCTCCTCTGCCCATGGAGGACCATAGACATTGGTCATGAATCCCTGTATACAGGTGCCTAAGATGTGGAAGGATGCAGAAAGAGAATGTTGAGTTGCAGAGAAGTTTTAGAGAGATACCTCTTTTGGATTCCATAGAATTCCAATACCTCCAGCTTCCTTATTAGCATCCACTGCTATGGTCTCACAACCTTTCCAAAATTTTCCTCCTGTGCTCTTTAGTTTGGTCTCCGAACATTTTGTTTCTTGCAAAAAAATTACTCCTGGATTTTCCAGTTCAATCTTTCTCCTTAGAAGACGGATCTTCAAGGTGTTTCTATAGCCTCTTATATTCGGGGATGTGATTTGCATTGGAAACTTATTTATTTGAGGGAGAGAGGGCCACATCTATGGTAGGATACTACCCTGAATCCATCAGTTGAGCTCCAACCATTTGGATTCTATAAACATTACTATGTCTACCTCGGGTCTCTTTCTTAACTTTCTTTTTTCCCTTGGGATATTTGAGGGATTCCAGCGAGACCCCTAGAAACTTCATTGATTTGGCTATGATTATTTCCTTTTCTAGTAGGGTAACTTTTTCTGGGATTATATTCTCGAGGATATTTTCTGAGCATGTTGTTTCCATCCCCACCAGGTCCAAATATCATATCTCCATGTCTTCCTCTTCCACCTCCTGATTCTTGTTATTGTCTTCCTTCATTTCCTGATGTTCTTCATGGATCTGGATCTTTGAAATTGGATCTATTTCTTGGGGTTGTTGGGGTTTATCCTTTTCTATATTTTTTTAGGTTAGAGATATATCCTGAGTTTGCTGATGTTGGGTCTTTATACTTGTATCCATGTCTAAAATTTCCTTCTGCTGAATATTAAGTCCTTGAGGTTCTTGGAGGACTTCGAAACTATTTTTCGTTTGAACTTTATTAAAGATTTTGGGTTCGGTGGAATTCTTCACTGATCTTTTCTTATTTTGGACATGCATAAACCCCCCAAAATATTTATTTTCTTGATCTTTAATTCCTCCTAGTTTTTTCTTCTATGGGAAGTCTTTGAACAGGTTCTCATGTTCATGACATCTCCTGCATCTGAACAGTATTTGTTCATAATTTATTGCTTGAAACCAAACGTCATCCTCCCATGTTATATCTATTCCATCCAGGAGATCCTTTGATATATCCAGATATATGCATATCTAGGCATAGGAGGTGTACCTTCTCTATCAAGTTTGCTTGGAGACTTTTACAAAATCCCCTAGGATGTTCCCAATTTCCATTAGAATTTATTCTGACCAATATTCCATCGGTAGGGAGTACATTCTGATCCATACCGGGGCTATTGTAATATTTTTCTTGTCTAGATTGAATCTTTCTTCCCATGGTATCAAGAATAGGCCAGCAGAGTTAAAGAAATAAGGCCTGCTTTCAAAGATTCTAGTTATGTCTTCCTCATTAAAAAAGATAACCGTAAATAAGCCTTTTGCTCCCAATTGTAGGTCATAATGGCCTTCAAGTTTCTAGGTGGTGTTTATCCACCACATTAAGGTTTTCTCCATTGGCCAGATCCCTACAAACTTCCATATGAGTGCTCGTTCCTTCATATAGCTGATATCTTCCCTGATTCGGGCCGATTTGATCTAAATTTTTGGAACCATCTTCAATTTTGGCACACATTGCCCCATTCTTCTATTCACGTCCTTTGCCAACATTTCTTTATCAGTTCAACTAGTTCCTTCCCCATCCTTCCCCAATTGGGTATCATAAATTGGCCTTTTACCCTTATCTATCTCTGTTTCCATGGCCGATATCTGAACAAGGGGAATTGCCCCACCATCCGAGGGATCGCTCACCCCCATACCAGTTCTCCTAGTCTTTGGAACAGGCTGAATCCCCCTGTCCCCTCTTCCCGAAACTGAAATTCCTTGTAGCTTGAAACCCCCATCAATCCTCCCACCTCTCAAATTGCCATTCTCCTCAACCATAGCTCGACCCTACATTATACTTGGTTAAGGTCTATATCGAGGAATTTTTTGTGGGTTTTCTTTCCCACGAGGGTTTCCTAATATAAATATTTGTATTCTCTTTTATGTTGTGCTTGTTGTTCTTTTAGTGATCTTTTGTTTTTGAAATAATAGATAAGAAGAGGAAAAATTAGAGGAAAAAAAAAGTATTCATCAAAAACCATGTTATCAGTCATTGGGGTACATATCTTGAAGATCATTATGATGTAAAGTCCTTGTTTTCTATTGACTGGTTTCCAACCAGTGGTCCTTTTCCTTAACTGTCATCCATTAAAGTATTTTACCTATCCTTTCACTCTAGCTTCACACTTTGGGGTGGAATTTGTTACACATAAATTTAACTATAGCCATGATAATGAACCATGTAATTTTAAACTTGCCTTAATCCCTGACTTACTTGTGTCAAACCTTACCTGAAAGATGAAATTCATGAAATTATCCCTTCAGAAATATTAATTAGCAATACTATCGCAGCCTGCTAATTGACCATCTGCGACACTCTTCATTATTGTAAGTTGATTTCTCGCAACTTGAGACACTTTCATAGGCTTCCTTAATACAAAATATTACACCTCCATTTGTCGCAAGTTACTCTTGAACAAGGTGCGACATTGTATGTATGAATGGAAAAACTAAGGTTTGATGTAATGAAACTAAATTAGATTCAAAGGTTTACTAACTCTCTTAGACAATTGTCAACAACTAACTGATAGGCAGGGAAAATTGGAAGCTGAAGGAGTGAACAAAATGAAGATTCGGTAAGATCAACAAGGAAAGAAAAGGTACCTAAATTTTCAGGTTCCTAAGCGCAATGTGGTTGGTCCTTTTAGGTTTCTAACATCAACCGGGATGAAGCCTACTTCCAGGCTTCCGGGAGTCCCAACATATGCCTATTAGAACCCTTACAATATAGTATACAATCAACGAGTGGTGATGAGATGGGATCAAGGATATATTTATAATTATGTTATGGATTTGTGTATCAGTATTAGTAGTCCTGTACATATTAGAAGTAGTGTAGAAATATTTTTGGGGTCGCATTAGTAAAACTAGCTCTTAGGATAGCTCATTGGGTTTGTCTCCTAGCCTTCCCAAATAGGTGAAGGGTGTATGAATTCTTTATTTTAAGCATTGGATATTTATATGAGTATGTTAAGTACATTTCATAATAAGAATTATTGAAATTAGTGATAGAGAGTTTGGCTTATGCATAATACAATAAAACTAGCTGATTCTAGGTGCAAATGTAGAGAAGGTTAAATTAAATCACTTGGAACTCATTCATTTTGATTTAGATTGTCATAAAATTTGAGGAGAGTGTTATTTACATAAATAAAAACCATGGGAAGTCGAACTAACTCTCATATATAGGTTACTGAACATTATTTAGCAAAATACATCCATGCATTGCATTAGGAAGACACAATCACTTAAAAGCATGGAGATTCGAAACCCCAGATTTTTTCAAGAATTGGGTAACCTATGGATATAGTAGGTCAACCTGCAACACGTTAATTAATGTATAAATGCCACTAATCCCTATTCACGACTCCAACTACAATTCACAGAATGAAAGAGAAAACTAGCAAGACCTTAAGGATTTGAATGGGAGACTTCCAAGATCTGCAAGGAGAATCCAATTGGATGGAAGATGACTTTAATTCTTGAAAAAATACTTCATTTATGGATGCACCAGATTCATGAACAAGGATGGAATAGAACTACTAAGGGCCACATGACCCAAAGTTCAGTTGAGGCCCATCTCTCAACCATTAAGTAGAAAATATCTCAAGAAAAGATTACAATGAAAAAAAGTTGTTAAAAGGGTCTGATATCATTATTTAAAGGAAAAATGGCCTCTAGGTCGAATTCACTCTTCTTGTGTCCCACTTGCCTCAACCAAAGCGCCCTCATGAGTGAAATTGGGACTTTCCTTCTTTTCCACTAACATGCACTTTTTCTTCATTTGGAAATCGTGGCCCCTACTTTTAGACTGACTTGCCTTTCCTCATTTTTGGAAACTCTACCCTCCTTATTTTTGGGCTAACATTCCTTTCTCATTTTTTGAAACTGCACCCTCATGACCTACAAAATTTGTGTGCTATTCATCCTAACATGTTTTCCTAGACTTTCTTGCTTTATCCTTATTTTTCTAATTTCCTGCTTTATGCATGCTCTCTATATTTTCCCTGGATTTTTGGCTCTTTCTTGATTTCCTCCAAGTTTCCATTTTGGATGACAACTACAAGGTCCACTTGATCTTATGCACCCCCCTTGACACCTAGTACATTAACTTAGCATAATTTTTAATTAAACTCATAATAAAAATAATTTAAATATTTATAATCCCAAGTTTGACAAGTTTAAATACTATGGGTAATTAATTTTTCAAAATGACCCCTTATTAATTAATTTATTATTCCACTAGGAATCATGGGGTTCTAAAGGACTATGAGGTTATCCACGGTGTTATCATAAGGTTTGGGGACATTACATTCTAGTAGATTATAGAAAGAATCCCTCGTGGATAAATGTCCCTTCCTATTAAGATGGATCTCATTTGAGCTCCTCACTTAATGGGATCTCACCCTAACCTTGTTCTCTTATCTCTCAACTCCCCTCTACCCCTTTTGTCCTATAAATATGAGCTCAGCCCCATGGGTGAAGCATTAGAAGAAATAGTATCTAGATGCTAGTGGAATGTTGCTAGAGTATTGTTGAGTCTTTGTTATCCCTTGGAAGCAAGATGACTCTTTGATGCATTGGATCATTAGAAGGAAGATTTCAACGCTAAGGCCTGGTTGCAATTCTCTCCGTCTTTTTGTTTATTAATACAACAAATATTCTCCTTTCTCACAATAATTTGTTTATATTTATTGGTGCTTTCCTCCTTGGCTACTAACATATATTCTTGTAGCTTGTATTTTTCTTTTACTCTTGGTAGGTCTTCTAAGAGGGTTTCACTTGGAAACATAGAGTGAATGGATGAAATGAGGACAACCATCTGATACCAGTTTTTCTTCTTTTCCATTTGCATTCGAATCACAAGGATTTAGAAAAAAAGTTATATTTATATGTGTTGTTTGTTCTAGTTTAGATTGTCTAAACTAGGGAGTTTGGTCATTGTCTGCATCGACCGAACGTTTCCTCAAATGGGAATATTGTTACCTATTTTTACAATGTGATCTAAAATACATTAACCACCTAATAAACGATGATCCTAAATATACTAATACCTTGATAAATTTTCACTCTTGAACACTATGACCGCTCATACAAATGCTTATTGTTCACCATGGTTTTCCATATTAACCACATTGACCCAGCAACCCCTATTTATCTCACTCATTAACATTGTTTCCTCTTATCTACCAACCCACTAATTATGTATCCTGATAATCCTATAGCAAAAACCCTCCTAGCCTAATAACCCTAGTGAATCAACAACACTTTTACCCTCATTGGCCATAATTGAGCATTGTTGACCATGGTTTACGATGTTTAATGATTGTTTAATGATTAACTGTAGTTAATCTAGTAACCCATTGATTCATAGACCCCTAAAGATATTACCTAAGTTGATTAATGTAGAATATATAAACCAGGATCATCATGGTTGACCATATTAACCAAGTTTGAACACTCTTCTCACCCACTTATGTCATGCCCATGTCTTTACTATTCATTTAATTTTTTCACTTGATAATCACTTCACTTAAAAATCTCCTAACATAGTAAAGTTAATTACCTATCAAGCCTTCACTCTCGTTAATCATATTGACCATCATTAAGTTTTGTTAAACTTATTTGATTATTATTAATCTTAATGATCATGGTTAACTGTAATGAGACATAGCTACCCACAATTAACTATGATAACTTGGTAATACTAACCCATAATTTCCTAACTCATATGTACGTATGTTAATTATTAATCAATACCTACCACACTACATGCCCTTCCACACTTACTAATCTACTAACCACCTAATCCAATAACTCCCTAAACCAATAATCTCCATAACAATTAACCTTTGAATATCCTTAAGCATATCAATAATTATTAACTATAATTGAAAATATTCAATTATAAAATCTTAATATTTACAATATAAATATGATTCTTCCTGTTCAGAGAGTGTTTTGCTATTTAAATTTTTTCGATTTCTCATATGTTTTTAAATAATAACTTTGCATTATAATTTTATGATATGATCCCCATATATATAATAGAAATAGATTTTTTGATATTTTATTCTACATAATAAAAAAAAATGGGGCATAGATTTGCTTGAGGATGGATGTGAGGTCTTTGGAACCTAACCTTAGCCAACATTGTTAAACTATCGTCATCTACCTTATATATATACACACAATTTCTTAAATAGACTCGAAATGAAGTACTAGTTAGACAAAACTATAACAACACGGTATTTGATAAATGCCTTGGATTAGAGGGGTCATGAGGTCCTTCTTGGACTTGGGAGCATCCGGTGGTAAAAAAAAAAAAAAAATGTCTCAATATTTTTATATTTATTACTTAATGATATAAATACAATATCAATGTGATTGTTTGAATTATTTTTTTTAAATCATATGAAAATGGATGCGGTGGTATAGTGAATAAATATTTATTGAATATTAATATTTGTAAAAAGAAAATGAGTTAAAAGGTTTGGAAATATATTAGTTTAAATGTTTTTTTTGGTTTGATTTTTTTATTTATTTAATAAAATGGTAAATTAAATTATTAATATTGCTACTCATATGATATAGAGATATTTAAAAGACGTAGAATCAATATCTGTAATAAATGGAAGTATTTAAATAATGTAAAAATTATAATTTTAAAGAAAATTTTAAAATTCAGATAATAATATTCAATAAAATAATTATTAATATTTAATTATTAATATTTAAGAACATGAAAATCAAAACCATCTATTATCATTAATTTTACAATTCGCTTAGTAATATTAGTTGAAAATTTAAGCAAAGCACTCTAAGAGAAAGTGATTTTCATCCTCAACGTTTATAGAGCAACACAGATGGAGAACCCTTTCCTCCCATGGATTTTAGGAATAAACCAACGCTCTGTTTCACTATGGAGTTCATGAGAGTTCGTTCTAATATTGGCAATATTAATTTTCTTTCGTGATCTAGTTACTACCGAGAGATACTTCTGATCTTCCAAGTTAGGATTAATGAACTCCTTACAGTATCTTAATTTTCTCTTAACCGGTAAATTTTCCTCACACCATAATTTCGCTTTAAACTTAGAAGTAATAATAGTTTTGACATTGTCAATGTTATGCAAAATGTCGTTTTCATTCATGCCCTAATGGTTTAACCAAGCCATGGTATCTTTACACCAACACCACTTGAGGCGTAGTTGGTTTTGACTTGAGTTTAAAGCAATTTTAGGAAGTGTCTCGTTTCCCATGTTATGTATCTTATGCCTGTACATCATGTACCTAGTCATAACAATGCTCTTGATGGGGGAAATACCCAGTTCTATTAGGAGAATATGATAAGGTGTATTGCTTTTAATTTTGAGGTTATAAGTTATAAACCGCTTCTAGATTTGTTCAATCTTCCTCCAAGATTCTCTAGAAATGTTGCACCCCCATATTTCACAACCATGCAAGATAACAAGGATGACAAGAGTTTCAAAGATGAACTTCTTTTTATCCCGCATGACCAAATTGGTTGATTTGTAGTTATTTTCAAGACCAAAATAAGATTTCCACCCTCTATTAATCATTTTCTCAATGTTATAGTTCCAATTGAGCTTCTGATGAATATCAATTCCAAGATACGTGTAAGAAGTCACTTCCTCTAGATTTATATATCATAAATAAATTTTACATAGATATCTTTCTTAGATTTTATAATCATAATTTTTGTCTTATCATAACTATTAATTATTATTTAAATAATTTTTAAATAAATTAACTCTTTATTTTTTATTATTATTTCATTAAAATCGATTACAGTTATTACTCTCACAAACATCACACGTTAGTCTATGTCTACTCTCATAGTGCATACGTCCTTAACCGAGAAAAAAATCAACCCACTATAATAAAAGAAGACATCTAAGAGAAATGCTTGACATAATGTCAATTTTTTTGTGGGGTGAAATAAAAGTTTGACAAATGTCCATTCCTTGTGGGTTGAAATAATGCTTCATGCACATTAGTTCTCACCGCGTAATGAAAGTTGTATTACATTTATCACTACAAACTAGATACCATAACTCAAAAGTGTTGGATTTTAAGAATAAAATATATGCCCTACATGTGATAAGTCTAGAGGCCCAAGGTTCCATCAAATTGCATCCACTCAAGTTGTTTTGTCTTGTCCATCCATTAGAAAAACTTAGATTTATAGGAGATTGAGGTTGGCTGTATGTAAGGCTTACAATTGTTCCACTAAGGGGCAAGTTGGTCATAACTATTCCGTGTGTGCTTCTCTGTGTCAGCACAATCTACTCTACTGCAAATGTTTCAAATGAGGTGACTACACCAAGGTTTGACCATCCATATATTGTTGTGATTAGGGCACGTGGACAGTAATGAGTAAACCCATAATAGGCAGAGCACCTTAGAGACTAGTGAAACAAAATGTGTATTCCATAATTACATTACCTTTATGTATTTTATTTGGAGATTTATGAAACAAACCGGTGGTCAAAGAAAGTAGCTTTATGCATCTTAATTATAATTATTTTACATATGATTGTAAATTAATCATTGAACTGAATGATGTTTTTTTACATATATGTATGATTTTTTAGTTAGATTAATTAAACAGAAGATATATATTAAATTTAAGAGTGTGGAATAGATCTATAGGTTATATACAATTTTAGGAAACTAAAAATAAAGAAATAATATTTAAAAAACACTTCTTTAATATTTTGATTGATATTTTTTTTTGTCATAACACATTATCAAAAATTGAATTACCCAATAGAAAGAGTATAAGTTTGAATTTTTTTTAAAAACTCAAGTATATAGATTAAAACTTTTAGCTTTAATTTTCATTTGGTATTTATGCAGACGTACAAAAATCGATAATAGTATTATGTTTATTTCATATTTTATAGTCAATGAATTCGATATGCACATCTAAATTTTAAAGAATTTCCATTTGGTACCTATACAGATAATACAAAAATGAATAATAGTATTATGTTTATCTTCATATTTTTGCGCTGAGAGGTGCTCTACAGCCCAGTATGGGGAGATCTTGTAACGTTACGTAACACATAACATAACATTACGTAATGTTATTTTTATTAATAAACCAGCATAGATCCAAATCCTAGGCTCTATCAAGCGCCGAGAGGGATCAAATCTCTTCTTAGGTATCTATTGATTTTATTCAAACCAAAAGACACATCTTTTTAGTTAAGGTCCATATATAATATTATTATTATTAATATTTAATATTATTTATGGCCGACATATTGTATTTTTATTTTGTTAGAAATGAACATTACAACATTTCTCCATATATGGTTTTAAAACCATATGCAAGGCGTTGCACCTGGTCTTAAAACCATTTGCAAGGCGCTCCTAAACCATGTACATTAAAACCAAAGGTTGTTTAGGAGGCCTTGCACATGGTTTTAAAACCATTTGGAAAGGCCCTCCTAAACCATGTACAATAAAACCATGGGTTGTTTAGAAGGCCTTGCACATGATTTTAAAACCATGTGCACATGGTTTTAAAACCATGGGAAAGGCCAACATTTTTTTGCGGATAATTCAATTTTTTATTTTTTATTATTTTGATAGGTAGAAACATTACAACATCTCCCCCATATTGTGTTTTTTCTTGATCCACATTTCTTTTACGAATAATTAAATTTTTACTTTTTTATTGTTTTGTTAGGTAGGAATATTACAACATCTTCCATTTTTTTTAAATTTTTACATTTTTATTGTTTTGTTAGCTAGGAATATTACAACATCTTCCCCATATTAGGTGTTTTTTATGGTCGACATTTATTTTGGCCTATAATTAAAAAATTTATTTGTTATTAATAAAAATAACGTTACGTAACGTTACAAGATCTCTCCCATACTGGACTGTAGAGCGCCTCTCGGCGCAAAAATAAAATTTTTAACTATAGGCCAAAATAAATGTCGGACAAATAAAAAACCTAATATGGGGGAGATGTTGTAATCTTCCTACCTAACAAAACAATAAAAAAGTAAAAATTTAATTATCCCTAAAAAAATATGGGTGAGGAAAAAAACACAATATGGGGGAGATGTTGTAATGTTTTTACTACAAAATAGTAAAAAATGTTGGCCTTGCACATGGTTTTAAAACCATAAACCATGTGCATGGTTTTAAAACCATGTGCACATGGTTTTAAACCATGGTTTTAAAACCATGCACATGGTTTATGGTTTTAAAACCATGTGCAAGGCCTTCTAAACAACCCATCATTTTATTGTACATGGTTTAGGAGGGCCTTGCACATGGTTTTAAACCATGCACATGGTTTATGGTTTTAAAACCATGTGCAAGGCCTTCTAAACAACCCATCATTTTATTGTACATGGTTTAGGAGGGCCTTGCACATGGTTTTAAACAATGCACATGGTTTATGGTTTTAAAACCATGTGCAAGGCCTTCTAAACAACCCATCATTTTATTGTACATGGTTTAGGAGGGCCTTGCACATGGTTTTAAACCATGCACATGGTTTATGGTTTTAAAACCATGTGCAAGGCCTTCTAAACAACCCATCATTTTATTGTACATGGTTTAGGAGGGCCTTGCACATGGTCTTAATTGTACATGGTTTAGGAGGGCCTTGCACATGGTCTTAAGACCATGTGCAAGGCCCTCCTAAACCATGTACAATAAAACGATGGGTTGTTTAGAAGGCCTTGCACATGGTTTTAAAACCATAAACCATAAACCATGTGCAAGGCCTCCTAAACAACCCATGGTTGTAGGAGGGCCTTGCATATGGTTTTAAAACCATGTATGGGGAAATGTTGTAATGTTAGTTCATAACAAAATAAAAAATAATAATAAATATTATATGTGGGCCATAAATAATATTAAATATTAATAATAAAATATTATATGTGGACCTTAAATAAAAAGATGTGCATTTTGGTTTGAATCAAATCAATGGATACCTACAAAGAGATTTGATCCCTCTCGGTGCTTGATAGAGCCTAGGATTTGGATCTACAATGGTATAGTTAATGAATTTGATATGCACATCTAAATTGGAAAGAAGAGGAAAGTATTAAATTGGTTTGAAGAAATAAGAGTAGTGTTGTTAAATTGGTAGTTATGAGTATATTATCTGAGTTTGAGAAGAGGTCATGGGTTTGAGTTTTGAGTTTTATGGGACGATACTTTCTGTAAAAATAGTCGATGAAATATAAAGAAGTATTAGTTTGTTTCCTAATCAAATTTTCCTTAAAAAAAATAAAATAATAACATCAATAAACATGAAAAAACATCATAAAATACCATAAATTCATTTATATATATTAAATTGCCAATTCTTTTAAAATATATAATAAAATACTTACATTTAAAATTATGATATTTTCAATATTTAATAGATAAAAAAATTAAGGTAAATGTATATTAATAATTAGAAAATATATAACATCCACGAGATGTAGAAAAGTTGGTGGCGGGGTATGGTTAAGACACCCCCTAAGATGAAAGGTCGCCGGTTCTAATCCTGTCGGATACCAAAAAATCCAACCATGTTAAGGATTGGTGCAGTCCAGGCCGGGTGCGATCCCCAGGTGATTTTGACGGCTTAGGTACACCTGGTTCGTGGTTACTTAGCCAATGGAAACCCTGCTAGTCAGGGGGGTTCCACCATTTTTGCCAACAAAAAAACAAATTAGAAAATATATAACCACTCTGTGATGACTCCAACCCATAGCCATTAAGAGATTCTCCCAGAAATAGTGGCTACAAATTAAAATCTCATGTGCACACCATGATCATTAGGGGAGATTGTGGGAGTATAAGTGGTCTTATGCGTCTAATGGTTGGCCCCAATTGGTAGTATTGGATTAATTCTAAAAAAAATAAAGGTTCTTTGAAAATGGACAAAAACAACTTTCATTGAAACAACTTCCCACTCCCCTAGATAGAGTCATCCAATAGAATTGAAAAAATGATTAATAAAGGATCCCACACTTAAATTTTACATGGTTATTCAATGGGGAGTGAGCTAGCTATGGAGCAAACCTCCCTCCATCCGACGAAGGAGGAGCAAAGTCAACGCTAACTTTGCTCCTCCTCCGTCCAATAAGGGAGGATTGCTCCATAGCTAGCTTACTCCATTCAATGGAAAGCGATCCTAATGAAATAGATGATCCAAGTGTATTAGATAAGATTCTTGGAAAATATAACACCTTTTTTCAACACTCACAATGTGGTCTTCCTTTGACTCGTTTGAGATATCACATCATAGAATTAATCATTGGTTTAGCCCCGCTCAAGAGAAAATCTGACAATTAGTATCATAGACATAAGATGGAAATTGAATTATTCCAAGAATTATTGGATCATGGAAGAAGCAATAATCCCTTTTCACCACCGGTAATGCTTGAAAGAAAAAGGATGGATCCTGAAGACTTTGTATTGATTACCAAGCATTAAACCAAATTACCATTTAATATGAGTTTTCCATTCCTTTTGTGGATGAACTATTGTATGAGATTCATGGTGCTAACTATTTTTCCAAACATTATTTGAAATAAGGTTATTAGCATATAAGAATATGCGAAGAGGTCATTCCTAAAACTAGTTTTTGTAACCATAAAGGCCTGTATGATTTTCATACCACTTCCTTCGAATTATTCAATGCAATGCACTTTCTAACTTCTACGAAGTAATTAGTGACATGTTTTGTCCGTAATTGCAGAAGTTTTACCTTGTATTATTTGATGATATCATTGTTTATAGAATTAATTTGAACCAACACCTCAAACGCATAGAGACATTATGAAGTTATTATAAGAAAATAAGTTCTATACGAATAAGTCAAAATGTAGTTTTGGAAAGAAGAGATAGAATCCCTAGGCCATGTGGTATCTCCATTGAATGGATTAAGGTAAAACAAAAAAAAATGTGGAAATTACTAATTGGCCTATAACTAGAACAATCATATCCTTACAACGTTTTCTAGGTTTGACTGGTTATTATACAAGATTTGTTAAAAGTTATGCAAATATTATCACTCTAACAGAACTATTGAAAAATTATGTATTAAAATTGAATGGTAAAGACTAGGCCTATTTTAATAAGATGAATACATTAATGACTTCTACTCCTATTTTGGATTCCCACAATTTCACAAAACTATTCATACTTGAATGGGTTGGATCAGACACAAGAATATGAGTTGTGCTATTGCAGTATAATCACCCCATTGGCTTCAAAATTCAAAAATTGAAACCAAGTGAGAAGACAAAATATACATATGTAAAATAAATGTTGGTTGCTAGCCCTAGGTTTCTTTTGGTTATTTTGGGTATCGATTTTTGAAGTTCCAGTCTAAGTGTGATTGGGGCTATGACATAATGGTGAAGGAAGTAGTCATTTATAAAGTTTTAGGAATAAATCAAGGAAGACCAACTGTTTTGATGAAGTCCAATCGAAAAGTTGGTTTGTTGGTTAGAATATTTCGCCACATACATTTATGGGATTCATTAGTGGCCAAAAACTATACGAGAGGACATTAGAGCCTATAAATATGTAATGGGTTGGGATTTTTGGGGTTGTCCAATTTTTGATAATATAGTGAACTTTTTGTATTCTATCAAGGAATTATGTACTATTTTTGTCAAATATTTAGATGAGTCGCAAAGCATGAGATTGATATCAAGGTTGTGTGTGCATATTTGATGTAAGGGATTTTTGGAGAAATGTCTCTAGGTTGTGTGGATAGACTTAAAGCATTCAAGATGGGACTCTTCATAAAAAATGAGTCATTTTGTGGTTTTTCCGATCTTGGGTTTTCATGTTAAATATTGGTGTCTATTGTTCATGATGTGTGTGTAATGAATTATTTCTATTTATTAATGCATAAATGGGAAATTGTAATCGAATGAATGGATAAAATGTCATTGCAATGGTTGATTATTGTTGATGTAATTGTAAATTCGGAATGTATTCACTTGTATTTCTTATGTATTGTAACCTGATGTTTATTCCGGGATATATTTGTAATGTACTTGAGTCATGTCATGCCCTGATGTTCCTATTGGGAAGTTTCTATAATGTAAACAAGTCATGTCAAGTCAAGGTGGTTAACTCTCCTATTTTCTAAGGGTTAAAGCCCCTGCAGTTCTGGGCCACTAGGGTTATTAGATTCACCTAGTGAAGTCAGCCCTAGTTGGGTTTAGTCAAGTTGGGAATTAGTATAAATAGAGAGATAGCCTCTCTATTTAAGACACACTCACTCACACTCATTTGTAGCGCATAGCTGAGGAAGAGAAAGACACTGGGGCAAGGAAGAAAGAGGCTAGTGTTGTCGGGAGATCATCTTACTGTTTTTGGGTTTCACTTTGGTGTTGATTCTATCTCTGAGGAAGTTGTGAGGTTCTCTCCATTTATGGTTTCCTCAAGGAAAAACATTGTGTTCATTGTCTCTTGTGTTTGATTGTTGTGCTTGTTGTTCTCTTAGTTAAAGATCCTAATGAAATGCTAGCTTAATGTTTAAAATCTAACATGGTATCAGAGCTAACCTGAGAAGAAGACACTGTGCAACTGCGAGAATTAGGGATTCCTAATTTTTGGATCTCTCTCCATAGTTTTTCAGCAAAAGTACGGTGGAATAAATCTCCTCCCTAGGGCGCATCTTTCTGTCGAAGCAGAATCCAATTATGAGGTTTTTTGGTTTTGGACCCAACACTACTGCTGGAAATTAGGGCTTTTCACAGAAGTGGAATTTTTCAGTGAGCCTAGGCCTGGATTGATCTCCTCCCCAAAATCGAAGTTAGGGATCAAATTCAAAGCATTTGGTCGGATGGAACTCCAGAAAAGAAAAACCCTAATCTACTCCTGAACCAACATTGCAAGATTTCAGCTCCAAATCCAGATCCGACATGTTGACCTGGTAGGATCTAAATCTTTTGTATTTCCATTTGAGGTTCTCGGTTAAGATGTCTCATCATACCAAGATTTATGAAAATATTGAGGGATCTGATAACTTTCGATCCTGGAAGTATAAGATCTCCCTAGTCATGGAAGAAAATGAGTTGGACTCCTATATCAGTGAGGAGGTTCCAGTTCCAGAGGGAGATGAGGCTAAGGCCTTACATAAGAAGAAGTTGGCTATGGAAAAGAGGATTATTGCTTATCCAATCAAGGATCACCTCATACCACAGGTGTCCTCCCTAAATACATCTAAAGCTATGTTTGATGCCCTAACCAAACTGTTTGAAGGCAAGAACATCAATCGAAAGATTACTCTAAGGAACCAGTTGAAGAATGTGAAGATCCAGAATGAGCAGACCATCCAGTCATACTTCACAAGGGTCTCCCAGATAAAAGAACAACTGGAAGCAGTAGATGAAGAAGTGGAGAATGCAAAAATTGTAATGACAACCTTGAATGGTATCCCTAGGTCATGGGATTCTTTCATCCAAGGAATCTATGCTAAGAAGAAGTTAGTCAAGTTCAGTAGACTATGGGAAGAATGTTCACAAGAAGAAGATTGAATAGCAGCTCGAGAAGAAAATATGGGAAGTGAATATCAAGCTCTCACAATACACTCCAAGAAAGGAAGAAGGGAAAAAAATCATCACCAAGGTAAGCATTTTCATCGGAAAGGTTCATCCAAACTCAGATGTTATACATGCGATGAAATATGACACTTTGCTAGAAATTGTCCCATGAATAAAAATGGATCCAAGAAGAAGACGAACTCTAAAAGAAGACATCATGCTCACACTGCTAAGGATGATGATCCTCCCAGAAAGAGAGTAAAACAAGAAAATGAAGACTCTTCAAGTGAAGAAGAATATGTTCTGATCTCCGCTCTCATGAGAACTGTCACTCATGGAAGAAAAGATTAGCTTATTGACAGTGGGGATTCCAAATACATGACAGGTTTCAAGGAATCTTTGGAGAAACTATCTGAACATAATTCACCCCATAAGGTGAAACTTGGGGATGACTACCAATATCCCATAAAAGGTAGTGGTGAATCCTCCTACAAGCTAGACTCTGGAAAGTATATGAAAATGAAGGATGTCTTGTTTGTACCAGGACTAAAGAAGAATCTTCTTTCCATATCGGCACTAGATGCAAAAGGAATGAGGGTTGCATTTGTAGATGGCCAAGTCCTCATGTGGTCAAGAGGAAATACTATTGACGATGCAATAGTAATTGGAGAACAAGAAGGAGGATTATAAAAATTGAAGGGCTATCCACGACAAGCATTGTTCCATGACACAGTAGAGCCAAATGAACTTTGGCACAAAAGGCTTGTACATGTGCACTACAGAGCACTACCACTTGCAAGCAAAGCTGTTGAAGGTCTTCCAGAAATTCAAGCAAAACATGAAGGGGTCTGCAAAGGATGTGCGAAAGGAAAGAATACAAAGAAGATATTTCCAAGTAGTGAAAGCAAGGAAAAAGGAATCTTGGAAATCATCCACTCTGATGTATGTGGACCAATGTCATCAAGTTCAATAAGCGGGTATGTATACTATGTTTCTTTCATTGATGACTTTTCTAGGAAGACATGGATTTACTTCATGAAGAACAAAGATGAATTTTTCATCAAGTTCAAGGAATTCAAAGCCTTGATCAAGAACCACACAGAAAAGAAGATCAAGACCTTTCAATTAGGTAATGACGAAGAATTCACATCAAATGAATTCAAAGAATTATGCAAAGAATCAAGGATTAAGAGGGAGTTATCCACTCCATATAATCCACAACAGAATGGGGTTGCAGAGCGAAAGAATGGAACTATCATGGAAGCTGCAAGAGAAATGCTTCATGATCAATATCTTCCCATGCATCTATGGGCAGAGGCTGCCAGAACAACGGTGTATGTATAGAACCGTACTCCACATAGAGTACTTGAGAATGAGACACCTGAAGATTTTCCAGCAAGAAACCATAAGTCAGCCATCTCAGAATATTCAGCTGTCCAGTGTACATACACATTCCAAAAGAGAATAGAACAAAATTAGATCCTTCAGGAAGGAAGGGTATATTTGTGGGATACTCTGAAATCTCGAAGGCTTACAGAATATATTTCCCAGGATTCAAGAAGATCGACATCAGCAAGGATGTAACATATGACGAAGACATAGCTTACAACAAATCCAGAAAGAGATCTACTAAAGAATATGAAGAAGCAAAAGCACCCAAAATTCATGACACAACCATGAACGAAGAGATTCAAGAAGAAGATTGTGAATCTGAAGAACCATAAGAACCTGTAGATCCACCTCAAGAGAAGAATCCTCACAAGAGGAAACCTGCTTGGTTATGAGAAGCTATCCAAGGTGTGGAAAGATATGGGGCTTTAGAAGAGAATCACAAAGAAAGAATGTTGGGACGCGCACCCTAATGACCCTTAAGATGGATAAATCCACGAGTGGGGACTCAAAATAGTCTTAGGGGTGTCGGGGTTAAGTTAAGACTCATTTGTTGTAATAAACCCTTGGTTGAAATCCAGGGTTTAGGGTTTTGGGTGCCCATGGTTTAAGACCATGGTTTTGTAAAAATGCACAGTATAAATAAGCGCTTATGTAAAGAAGATAGGTTAGGTTTTATGATGAAAGAAAGATTAAGGCGAAGCTAAGGTTGATTTTGTAAGGAAAGGTTAAGTCCCAGCTGTGTGCGTGGACGACCTCTACAGCTGTGTGCGCAGAGGGTTTTGTAAAGAAGATTGAGGAAAGACCTACAGCTGTGTGCACAGGGGCCTGCTGCTGTGTGCGCGGCTTTTAAGGATTGAAGGGATCTGCAGCTGAGTGCGCAGATCAAACTGTGGCTTTGTAGCAAGTTGAATAAGAACACAGTTTTGTGGACGTAGCCCCTACACTGGGGGTGAACCACGTTATATCCGGTGTTGTGGTTTCTTGTGTTGTTTTTATTTTTGTTATGCATTAATAACTGTATACATCTGATAAGTTAGATCACTGCTAACATTTAGCTTCGCTGTGAATTCCCTGGAGTGGGTTGAGCAAGTCACGACTGTTTATTTATCTACGAAGTAGTATGTGAATGAATGGTAAAAGATTATAATTGTTGTTAATAAGGTTATTAAAAGGCTAAGGTACAGTAATCCCCCTCTCTGCCTATAGAAACCTGATTCTGCGGCAACCCCATTGCTGTTTCGGGTGAGACTGCAACCTGCGCGCAGGTTGTTGCCGAAAGGGCCAACACAGTGGGTCTTTTGTTGGTGCGACACGTAAGGATTAAACCCGGGTCTGCCCTACTGCCCAACAAATTGGTTTCGTTGCCGGTTGAACTCAGTACCTGCTCAAAAGGGATTTACATTGTACCTCAGGGGCTATGTTCTGGAGGCCCTCTGTGAAGGAAATCGGTGATTGATTTGCTGAGCCTTGTCCGAAATTCGCGCAGCCAGAGAATACGAATCCGCGTCGAAGCGCAAGTGACTGTTTACAAAGGTATGTTTTTTTTGTGATGCTTATGAAATTTTCTTTGGTAGTTTCCACATAGAGTTGCACCAGTGGTTGTCTAGGTTAACAGAGAGGAGGACGAACTTTCAAAGCTCGACGAATTCCTGTGTGGACCCCCGCAAGGTGGTAAGTTTTTGAATTTATTTAGCTTAAGGATTAAAATACTATTGGCCGAAAAGGGTACATTGCTGTTTGAATCGGACTATTAGTTTCGTCATACTAACATATGTTTGCAAGTAACACTCCCTTCGACGAGCAAAGTGGGTTGCTGTAGAATGGAAAAAGGTATAAGAGAGATTTTGACCCCTCTTCCTTAGGTCAGGCTATTGCGTCCACCCCTATAAACCCTGAAGCGTCAGAGTCCGAAGAAAACCCTTCGGTTCGAAACTCTCCGGTCACCCTGCAACGCCGCTCCGCTACCCCTGGAAGTCCATCGCTGTCTGAGGGTCCACCAAGCCCGATTATTTCGGCCATAGGCCATTCTGCCCCCCACCCCCCCAGAAACTCCATGGCCCACCTCGTTGATGACATTAAACTCCCCATCTTTAAAGGCACGGGATCAGAGGACCCCGAACAGTTCTGGTTTCTTTGCGAAGCAGTATGGAATGCAAAGAAAATTACAGACCCGGATGTGCAAGCCGCGCAGATCATTACTTCCTTTCGGGACTGGGCTCTGACATGGTTCATGAAATTTTCCAGCACTCAGAGCCCTACTTTAGGTGAGATCAAGGCGGCCATACTCAAAGAATTTAAGAATCCTAAATCAGAGTCGCAGAGCATCACTGAACTCAAGGAGATTCAACAGCGGCGCGACGAATCAGTGTGGGACTTTGATCAAAGATTCAAAGTTCTACTGGACCAAGTCAGCTTTACCATTAGTCCTGTGTAGCACAAGGAATGGTTTATTGCAGCATTGTTACCACATATCAGAACTCCACTCATGCAACAGAAGGTTGCTGACCAACAAGAGACTCTAGAAACCGCAATGAAACTAGAGACTGTTCCTGTTGGAGATGACTCTGGTATTGCTCAAATCCAAGCGCAGCTAACCGCGATGGCCTTAGAACTTCGCGAGATGAAGAAGGGAAAACCTGATCGTGAAGAGGTTTTGTGTACGCAATGTCGGACCGAAGGTCACGACAAGGAATGGTGCCCTCTGGTAAACAAGTACTTGCAGACCGGTGCGCCGAACCCCTTCCCACCACAAGTTCTCTATTGTGAGGTCTGCAGAATGACAGGTCAGCACCGACCTGAGAACTGTTACCTGCTGCAAAGGTATGGAAAGGGACCTAAGAACTCCTACTGTAATTTTTGCAAATCTGTCGGTCATAATGAGGATGAGTGCCGCACCTATGATGGTTACCGGGTGCACACGGAAGGCCCAAGTGACGATAGTTATGGTTACCAGGGGGGTGCCTCAGGACGAGGTACTTCTGGAGGCCGTGGTGGCATGGCCGGGCGAGGCCGAAGCCAATTCGTGTGTTATAATTGTAACCAAGCTGGGCATTTGGCTCGCGACTGTCGGAACCCCACTACGACGTGTCGGTATTGCCGCGCAGTAGATCATGTGATTGAGCAGTGCCCCCAGTGGATAGCCAAGATTCAGGCACGACAGACTACCCCTACTCAGAACCTCCAGATGATTTCTGTGGAGCCCCGCCCTGCCGCGACCATCAATGTCGTTACAAGAAGTGGAGTTACGACACACGTCCAAGATACGCCAAACCGACCTACCGAAGCTCTAGTTCGTAAGGCCCCTGAGAAAATCCCTGCATTTGATATCATCAGAGAGAAAGAGACATTCATGGAGGCCAAGAAAGATTTTGCTGGGTCGCCACCCCGCGACGCATTGCTGGATAAAGTAAGTATACTATCTACCTTTTTGCAAAGTTGCCTCAAAATTTTAAGAAACCAAGCTGCTCTGAATGAGCTGCAGAACATCATCGCTTCCTGCGAATCTCTGCAAAGCTATGGTTGGGACAAAACTGTGCATCGAGTCAGCAGGACTGGCAGGGAAATGCGATTGAATGCTCAGATAGGGGCATATGATATGACCGATGTTATTCTGGACTTAGGGTCTGATGTAAATGTTTTAACCAAACAAACCTGGGAACAAATGGGGAAACCTACCCTTGCCTGGTCCCCTATACAGTTGAGGCTAGCCAACCAGCAAAAGATTGTACCTTTCGGAAGATTCCTGGATCTCCAAATAGATATTGAGGGATTCAGCACCTTCACGGACTTCGAAGTAATTGAGATCATTGATGACAGCAACCCTTACCCGGCCCTGTTAGGAATTGAATGGGCAATGGAAAATGCCGCAGTCATCAACCTAAAGAAGAGACAGATGGTCTTCGAAGGGAAAGACTTCAAGGTCATCCTGCCCCTGGATCCTTCACAAGGGGAACGGTACACCGAGCCACTACGCCATAAGGATCAAGTTGATGTAGAACCCATCTCTACTATCACGGCGCAGGAAGAAGGGTATGAGGATCCTCTGGCCGTAGGGTGGGAGTCTAGTAGCTCCTGTATGACGGACTCTGAAGATGAATTAGAAAGTTGGCAATACCAATTATCGGAGAACCATAGGGGCAGCAATTTCTGCCTTACCAAGTCTCTTAGATGGGTCGACTCACAACCCATAACTATACCTGTGTATGATGGTTCGACAGATCCTGAACCGTTTATTGCACACTTCTCGGATCAGATACCTGACCTACAGAAAAGGGAGGCCCTGGAGTTAGCATTCAGAGCCACAGCAGTCAGATGGTTGACGAGACATAAGAAACAGATCCCTACCTGGAAAGCATGTCAGAAGCTCCTTCGCCTGAGGTTCTCAGACCAGTTGGAAAAGGCGCGAAGCAAGTTTGATGGGAAAACTTGCCCCCAGGACCATTTAAGCAAATGCTACGAGGCACGGAGATATGTACCTCAGGATGAGTGGGTACATAGATTTGTGCACACGCTGGGACCACTAGCGAAGAACTGGTATGCGGAGGCTGAACTTCGCCAAGATACTGTTAGTTGGGACTGTCTTGTTCATATCTTTATCAATACTTTCTCTACTAATGATGTTTGTCCAGCCCTCGATGCAGCTATCAAGATCATCCATACTAAGATATTTAACGAACAAGAAGTGACAGAGAATCGCCCTGATTGGGCCACACAAGAAGCCCTCGTAGTCGAATGTTATAACTTCACAGTCGACGAGGAGGAGGACCCGCGTCGTCTCGATATCCCTGAGTCAAAAGGATACTGCGACGTGCATGGACCGGTAGTCGAAGTTCCTGAAGTGACGCAGCCCTTGAAGATGCGCACAGTTAACATTGGATCTGAGGAATAGCCTAAGTTTGCTACCATTGGAGACTATTGGGATGACGAGATGGTCAGCAAGGTAACTCAACTTCTCCACAAATACCAAGATCTTTTTCCGACAAAGTTCTCTGAAATGAAAGGTATCTTGGGAGATATCGGAGTAATGAAGATCCCCCTGAAGCCTGATGCGAAGCCTGTGAAGCAGTGCCCTTATAGATTGAATCCAAAATACAAGGAAAATGTTAAGATAGAGTTGGATAAGATGCTTGCTGCAGGAATAATCGAACCTGTTGAAGAATCTCAGTGGGTCAGCCCTATGGTTGTCCAAAAGAAAAAGACTAAGGGTGAGATCCGAATCTGTGTCGATCTAAGGAAACTCAATGATGCCTATCTGCAAGACCCTTTTCCCACTCCCTTTACAGATGAAGTGCTCAACAATGTCGGGGGTCAAGAAGTATACTCTTTTACCGATGGGTTTTCGGGCTACCATCAGATCTGAATTGCTCCAGAGGACCGACACAAGACCACCTTTGCTACCGAAATGGGATCCTTCCAGTATGCTGTCATGCCCTTCGGGTTGAAGAATGCACCTGCCATATTTTCTCGAGTAGTCATTTCCGCGTTTAAGGAATACATACATAAATTCTTAGAAGTTTACTTTGATGACTGGACTATTTTTGGGCTAGTAAAAGACCATATAACTAGTTTGAGGCTTATGTTGGACAAATGCAGACAGCACCAAATCTTCTTGAACTTAAAAAAGTGCATTTTCTGTGCACCCTTCGGTATTCTACTTGGTCATGTGGTATGTAAGCAGGGATTGATGATGGACCCTGCGAAGATCGCTATTATTGTGAACCTGCCACCTCCGAAGTCCGTCAAACAACTCTGCACAATGCTGGGTCACACCGGTTACTATAGGAAATTCATCCAAGGATATGCCAAGATTACCGCCCCAATGGAAAGGCAGCTAAAGAAGGATATTAAGTTCGAATGGACACCAGAATGCCAAGCAAGCCTCGACATTCTGAAAGAAAAAATGGTCATTGCCCCTATCCTAGTATTCCCTGACTGGAACAAGGAGTTTCATGTGCATGTTGATGCATCCTCTATTGCTTTAGGTATTGTGCTCGCTCATCCAGGCACAGGTAATATCGATCACCCTATCTCTTTTGCCAGCAAAAAGTTATCTACAGCAGAGAAAAATTATACTACGACAGAACGTGAAGGTCTTGCTATGGTATAGGCATTACAAAAATTTCGTCATTATCTACTAGGATCTCATTTTAAGATGTTTACTGACCACTCTGCTTTGAAGTACTTGGTTAACAAACCCGTGCTAGGTGGAAGAATATGTAGATGGTTAATTCTATTTCAAGAATATGATTTTGAGATCATTGTTAAGCCTGGAAAACTTAACCTAGGACCTGACCACTTGTCAAGGCTCGAGTCAGGCGAAGAACCTACCAATATGGACGAAGGCCTCCCAGATGCACAATTATTTGCTATACAGATAGTTGATGAATATTTCCAGGATATTGCTCAGTATTTGTCTACAGGTACCCCCCCTCCAGGGATGACCACATAGCAGAAGAAGCAGTTGGTGGTTCGAGCCGCGGACTTCACTTTAATAGCAGGACAGCAGTATAAAATGGGACCAGATGAGATTCTGCGCAGATGTGTTTTGGAACATGAAAACCCCTAATATTGGCTGAAGCACACTCTGGTGCAGTAGGAGGTCATTATGCAGGCAAAGCCATAGCGCAGAATATTTTGACAGCCGGCTTATGGTGGCCCACACTTCACAAAGATGCAAGAGAATATTGCCACAGCTGCGACATCTGTCAGAGGACAGGTAAACCATCTAGGAGGGATGAAATGCCCCTAGCTCCGCAAGTAACATTGTAGGCCTTTGACAAATGGGCCATTGACTTTGTTGGTCCTATCAACCCCCCTGCGAAAAAGTCAGGAGCTAGATATATCATTACAGCAACTGATTATCTTACCCGTTGGGCTGAAGCCCAACCGGTCAAGACCTGTAGCGCTGCTACTGCTGAAAAGTTCATCTTTGACAACATCTTATCTAGATTTGGGTGTCCCAAAATTCTTATGAGTGATCAAGGGTCACATTTCCTGAATAGGACTATTGAAGTATTGACTAAAGAATTTCAAGTGTATCATCAAAAGAGTACCGCATATCACCCACAAGAAAATGGGACTGTTGAAGCTTTTAACAAAATCCTTGAGCATGCCTTGACAAAGGTTTGTAATGCTAACAGGAATGATTGGGATCTTCGAATTCCCGCAGTGCTATGGGATTACCGAACTACTTGCAAAAAGTTGACAGGCTATACACCCTTTCGACTAGTTTATGGGCAAGAAGCTGTCATGCCCATGGAATACATTGTTCCCAGCCTCCGGATATCTGCTTTCACCAAGATGGATGACCCAGCCATAATCACTGAGAGACTGAAATAGATACTAGAACTTGAAGAGGATAGATTTGTCGCAGACTTCCAACAACAGGTGCAGAAGGCTCGAGAAAAAGCGTGGCATGACAGACACATCAAGAAGAAACATTTTCAGCAGGGTGATCTTGTGCTCCTTTATGACAGCAAATTCATGAAATTCCCTGGAAAGTTTAAAACACATTGGAAAGGACCGTATGTAGTACAGAAAGTTACTGACGGGGGCGCAGTCCAGCTAGCTAAGTTAAATGGTGAGCTTTTTCCCTCTATGATAAATGGGAGCCGTTTAAAAAAGTACACAGAAAGCCCAGGTACTCAGAATAGGAGGTAGCACCAAGCAAATACGCGAATATGCTTGTAGCATTATGGATTATTGTAGTCTATTTTGTTTACAGGATGCGAAGCTGCAAGTTGGTCCTAGGTCACAGGGTCAGACTGTGTCAAAGTCGAAGGTTCTCAAGGTGTGTCGCAGCCCAAAATGTGACGGATGGGACATACTGCAGTCGGCGGCGCTGGCACGAGAGCTGCTCTCATTACTGGTCATAATGAGATTTTGGGAAAATTCGGCGCTGTGTGGAGAAGATTTCTGGAACGTCGTCAGATTTGGTGTCATTACTGCACCATGATGACAAGTTCCGCCTCGGGATTTTATAAGGAGCCATCTCGACCTGTGTTTTCTGTCTTAAGCACATCTGTGAGATATTCAGCCCGAACCATGTCGAACGACTGTAACATTTAGGAGCTAGTAAGAGATGTAAGGGACAGAGGTCTGCAGCACCTTTTGAGTACTCTGCCGGTACAGCCCTACTTGGCTAAGTACATCGAAAGGTAGGAGTTTTCTCTAAATTTGCAAAGACAGCCAGGATTTTGCTCTAACATAGAGCAACCAAGGGCATGCGGCCTCGCAGAAAGACTCTGGGGAATCCCACCATGCAATCTTTCGGCGTAGCAGAACCATGGCAGCTATATTCCGTCTGCAGTGTGACATGCAATCGCAGGGGACCCCAACGTTGTGGATGGTCAGGCATCGGCAATTAGAGTAAAGGATGGTGTTGCAGGTGGGCATGACAACTTTCATTAGCAAAACTTCTGCAAAGGACAGAAGTATGCATTCGGCAGCGGCATGGAGAGCTTCCACAAGCAGTACACTATGCTTCATCAGAGGAATTATGCCACCAGTGAAACTGAAGAGTGTCCTGGGATGGGCCACTGGTGAGTCTTAGGGGCCTGTTGAGACGCGCACCCTAATGACCCTTAAGATGGATAACTCCGCGAGTGGGGACTCAAAATAGTCTTAGGGGTGTCGGGGTTAAGTTAAGAATCCTTTGTTGTAATAAACCCTTGGTTGAAATCCAGGGTTTAGGGTTTTGGGTGCCCATGGTTTAAGACCATGGTTTTGTAAAAATGCGCAGTATAAATAAGCGCTTGTGTAAAGAAGATAGGTTAGGGTTTTCTTTAAGAGGAAAGAAAGATTAAGGCGAAGCTAAGGTTGATTTTGTAAGGAAAGGTTAAGTCCTAGCTGTGTGCGTGGACGACCTCTGCAGCTGTGTGCACAGAGGGTTTTGTAAAGAATATTCAGGAAATACCTCCAGCTGTGTGTGCAGGGGCTTGCTGCTGTGTGCGCGGCTTTTAAGGATTGAAGGGATATGCACCTGAGTGCGCAGATCAAACTGTGGCTTTGTAGCAAGTTGAATAAGAACATAGTTTTGTGGACGTAGCCCCTACACTGGGGGTGAACCACGTTATATCCGGTGTTGTGGTTTCTTGTGCTGTTTTTATTTCTGTTATGCATTAATAACTATATACATCTGATAAGTTAGATCGCTGCTAACATTTAGCTTCGCTGTGAATTCCCTGGAGTGGGTTGAGAAAGTCACGACTGTTTATTTATCTGCGAAGTAGTATGTGAATGAATGGTAAAAGCTTATAATTGTTGTTAATAAGGTTATTAAAAGGCTAAGGTACAGTAATCCCCCTCTCTGCCTGCAGAAACGTGATTCTGCGGCAACCCCATTGCTATTTCGGGTGAGACTGCAACCTGTACGCAGGTTGTTGCCGAAAGGGCCAACACAGTGGGTCTTTTGTTGGTGCGACACGTAAGGATTAAACCCGGGTCTGCCCTACTGCCCAACAAAGAAAGAGAACCAGATCCTGCTCTGGATATGTAGCTTTACTATGTGACTTTATCAATAAAGAACCTTCCAATTATGAAGAAACGACAAAATTGAAAGAATGGAAGGATGCTATGATCGAAAAGTATCAATCGATCATGAAGAATGATGTTTGGTATGTTGTCCAAATACTAGAAGGGAAGTCGGTTGTAACTTCCAAATGGATCTACAAGATCAAGCATGTTGCAGATGGTAGCATAGAGAAATATAAGGCAAGATTCGTGGCTCGTCGATTTCTCACAAAAAGAAGGAATAGATTATGAAGAAACCTTTGCACCTGTATCCAGATACACTTCCATCAGATCAATACATGCTCTGGCCACAGTGATGAAATGGAAGATACACCAAATGGATGTCAAGACTACTTTCTTGAATGGTGTAGTCGAAGAGGAAGTGTATGTAGAGCAGCCACTCAATTTTGAGACATACGACAGGGAGTCTCAATTGTGTAGATTGAAGAAAGCCCTGTACGGTTTGAAACATGCACCCAAGACATGGTACGACAGAATTGACAGCTTTCTATCCAGTTTGGGCTTTACCAAGAGTAAAGCAGATTCCAACCTTTACTACAAGGTTGAAGATGGCAACCCAGTGATGCTCCTACTATATGTAGATGATCTGTTTGTAACAAGTATGGATGGGTTGATTACTGATACGAAGAGGAAGCTTGCTGCCGAGTTCGAAATGAAGGAATTGGGTATGATGCACTATTTTCTAGCCATGGAGGTGTGGCAGAATGCGCATGGAATATCCCTTGGACAAGGGAAGTATGCAGTAGACATCTTGAAGAGGTTTGGTATGATGGACTGCAAGGCCATGACCACACCTATGGCATCGAACCTAAAGTTATTGAGTGATGCTTCATCAAAAGTGGTTGATGCCACGACGTATCGTCAGATGATTGGGTCCTTGATGTACCTGAAAAACACGAGACTAGACATTTGCTTTGCTATGAACACCTTGATTTAATTCTTGATAGATCCGAGACATGTTCACTTGATTGCTGCAAAGCATATTCTAAGGTACTTGATGGGTACAATTGATTATGGGCTCACGTATGAGGAAAATCAAAAGATTAACCTAGATGGTTATGTTGATTCAAATTGGGTAAGCAGTGCCATCAATAGGAAGAGAACTTTAGGGTGTTGTTTTATTATGGGATCATGTGTGATCTCTTGGTTTAGCAGGAAGCAATCTTGTGTGGCACTGAGTACAACTGAAGCAGAGTATGTCGTAGATTGTTCATCTATTTGTGAGGTAGTATGGCTAAGGAAGCTACTGTCTTCTTTATTCGATCTCCAGATGGATGCTACTTGTATACATTGGGACAACAAGAGTTGTGTAAAGTTGTCAAAGAATCCAGTGTTCCATGAAAATTCGAAGCATATCAAGATCAAGTATCACTATATCAGGGATATGGTGCAAAGGGGAGAAATGAAGCTCCAGTAGGTTGTGACGGATGATCAGATAGCTAATGTGTTAACAAAGCCATTGGCTAGGGTGAAGTTTGAGTACTTCAGGGAGAAGCTTGGTGTTCTCTAGATTGAGGTTCCCTCCAAAGGGAAATGATGAGACCCAGATCCACTCTGACATGGTGAGAGGATTGGTTCCTTCCATGGTCAGATGTAAGGGCTGAGCCATTCTATCATGGTGAGAGGATTGGTTCCTTCCATGGTCAGATGTAAGGGCTGAGCCATTCTATCATGGTGAGAGGATTGGTTCCTTCCATGTCAGATATGAGTGTTGAGCCATTCTAATGTGAATATAGGATTAGTTCCTACATGATCATAAGTGAGCACTAAATTCCATTCTTGGAATGGAGGCACCTGGTCAGTTACCAGGAAATCTCAGTCTGGGACTGAGGGCCATTCTGATGTGACTATAGGATTGGTTCCTACA
This sequence comes from Pseudotsuga menziesii, assembly GCA_001517045.1. NCBI lineage: Eukaryota > Viridiplantae > Streptophyta > Pinopsida > Pinales > Pinaceae > Pseudotsuga > Pseudotsuga menziesii. The sequence goes on from LPNX010121326.1 coordinate 716,140, forward strand.
TGATTTCATGTGATTTTAGAGCCCTTCTGACATGCATGATGGATTGGTTCCTCGCATGGGCAGATGTAAGTGCAGAGCCCTTCTGACATGCATGCTGGATTGGTTCCTCACATGGGCAGATGTAAGTGCAGATCCCTTTCGAACATGTATGTTGGATTGGTTCCTCGCATGGTTGAATGTAAGTGTAGATCCTTTTTTACATGTATGTTGGATTGGTTCCTCGCATGGTCAAATGTAAGTATAGAGCCTTTCTAACATGAATGCTGGATTGGTTCCTCTCATGGTCAGATGTGAGTGCTGGGCCTTTCTGACAGGGTTGTGGGAGGTGTTCCCACATGGTCAAATGTGAGTGTTGGGCGTGCCTTTATGATATGATTGTAGGATTGGTTCCTACATGATTAGATATAAGTGTTGGGTAGGCCATTCTGACTTAGGGTTAGATATAAGCGCTCAAGAAGACCTACATGGAGGCTAGGCCTACAACCAACATGAAAAAGGGCTCGCTTTGTAGAACTTCTTATGATGAGAAGAATCATGAGATAGCACCCATGAATATTTAGTGTTGATGATCCAGCAGAGATGATATAGATCGAGGAATGATCCAAATATAGAGATGATGCTCCATAGATGATCTAGATCGAGGAATGATCCAGATCCAGTGACGATGATCCAGATCTAGGTGAATATGACTTGAAGATGAAGATAAATTATAGATGAAGGTGGCTTGAAGATAGAGATGACTTGAAGGTGAAGATGATGAAGACTTGATCATGATCCAGATGATACAGAGAAGAATAATTGTGCTGATAAATTGTGTCGAGAGAATACCTTCCTAGTTAAGAGGCAGTGTTGATGTAATTGTAACTTTGGAATGTATTCATTTGTAAATCTTATATAATGTAACCCGATGTTTATTCCGGGATATATTTGTAATGTACTTGAGTCATGTCATGCCCCGATGTTCCTATCGGGAAGTTTCTATAATGTAAACAAGTCATGTCAAGTCAAGGTGGTTAACTCTCCTATTGTCTAAGGGTTAAAGTCCCCATAGTTCTGGGGCACTAGGGTTATTAGACTCATCTAGTGAATTCAGACCTAGTTGGGTTTAGTCAAGTCAAGAATTAGTATAAATAGAGAGCTAGCCTCTCTATTTAACACACACTCACTCACACTCAGTTGTAGCGCATAGCCGAGGAAGAGAAAGACATTGGGGCAAGGAAGAAAGAGGTTACTGCTGTCGGGAGATCATATTACTATTTTTGGGTTTCACTTTGGTGTTGATTCTATCTCTGAGGAAGTTGCGGGGTTTTCTCCATTTATGGTTTCCCCAAGGAAAAACACTGTGTTCATTGTCTATTGTGTTTGATTGTTGTGCTTGTTGTTCTCTCAATTAAAGATCCTAATGAAATGCTAGCTTAATGCTTAAAATATAACAATTATATTGTTATGAATGTGGTTAATGTAATGGATATTTCTGTGGATCAGCGTTGCAGTTTCTGACCTATCGACGTTAGTTTTTTCAGTGTTCGGTATGGTGAGGCTCCCCTTCACCATTGCAAAAACCTAGTTCTTGCAGTTCCCATAGTAGTTAAGGTGAGATTTCATATGCTTTGCAGGTGTTTCTGAAATGGATAAAAACATTTATGGTCATTATCTTGGGGTTTGTTGGTATGATGTGGTGTGAACCAAGGTTGTTTTAAGATTGTGTCAACAATGGTTCCATTATCGAGATCGGTATCATTGTGAGTGGGACATGTTTTGGCATCCATCGAAGCCTGATATCGAGGTGTGGTTCGATCATAAGTTGAAGGAACTTGTTCAAGAAGAAAATTGAGAGCCACGTTTGACACCAAGTCAATGTTTGGGAAAGTATGTCTACTCTGGTATTCACAAAAGAAAAATTGGTGAATATCCTATTTTATTGAATGAGTGGTTGTCAAGGTTGACATTCCAAAAGAAAAAATTCCAAGGGGGTAAGCCTGAGACCTGGACATATCAGTTGATCCAACAACTAAAGTGTGTCGATAACAAGATATCAAGGGTTATTCAATTTTGGGTTGATAGCATTTTAGAAGGATATATCACTGATTTTTAATGTTGATACTATCAAATCATATAGTGAATTAGAACGAGAGTTTTTTTTTAGGACCATGAGGTAGACACTTGAACTCTTAAAATTTTTGGATTAAGATGTTGTTGTGTGAAAAGGGGGTTTTGAGGATGAACTCCGATGAGTAAAGAGATTGTACATAGAGTGCATGGGTATTGATTGGAAGAAGGTTTTGGGAGAATATGTGGGATAAGATGAAATGATCCAGAGAGAATTAAGATAGACCGATGAAGAGTGTCGCCTCATGAGGAGTTGATTTTAAATGGATCCTACACAAGACAATTAGATTCAGTGTAGGTTCAATGAGGATTGACATAGAGCACCAGGAATAAGGAAATGAAATTATTGTGGAGACTACATGTTGATGTGAAGGGCCATATGCTAACATGACAAGGTTTCAACCATGTATCCAATATTTTTTAAAAGAGAGGAAAACACAAGATAATCCAAGAAGGCATGACTTGCATTAAAATAGAAAAATAAAGCATGTATGAAAAGAGTAAAAATGAAATAAAAGATGAGACTATGGTCTCATTCTTCAAATGTATAATAAAGACAAATAATTTCAGTGATACTGGGAGAATTTTAGTATTCAAGGATGATTGTATTTCCATCTATCCTAAAATCAGAAATCTCTATAAAGTGATTCCCCACAGTGAGAAGGGGCTTCCTGGGCTAAGAATGAGAGAAATGTTGCCCAATTATTGATGAGAATATCTATAGAAGAACTAGAGAGAATGTAACTTGCACATTGCCAAAATAAAAGATCCTGGATGAATCCAATTGGTTGATTGTTTTCCCGTTTGGGTTTCCAGGGTAAATAATGTTTTCCCGTGAATGATTGACTTAGTTCCTCGTTGTTGTTTTCGGTGAATTTGGTGTTTGAATTTATTCAAATGTTTTATGTGAGTTTTAATGGATACCATTATGACTAAATACATATAGTAATGAAAAAAATTCCATGAGAAGAAAAACATTTTTTACTTATATATAAAGTTCACTACATTTTCAGTATTACCTGGATCGATTTGCAATCCCTGGGGAATTTTCATCCTTCCTAGGATGAGTTTTCTTTGCATGGGGGCCTTTTCATAATTCATAGGATGATTTTTCTTTTCCTGGGGTCATTTCCATCGTTCTTGGGATGAGTTTTATTTTCCTGGAGGTGAATTGAAAGTGATAGGGAATTTTAAAGCTATGCTGGGACAAATTGGCTTTCTTGGGGGCTTTTTTATTATTTCCAGAATGAATTTATAAGTGTCTGGGTGTAGTTACTGGGTGATTTTAAATAATTCCAAACACATTCATTTGTCTATGGGGTGCATAATAAATAACTTATGAATAATTAAAACATTTTTTGTGCATATGGAACAATTGGTAGAGGACTAAAAACATTTTGGCACCATACAAAACCCATGAGTGGACAAATAATGGATTAGAGGTTGAAATACATCTGTGTTGATGAGATTAGTGGGTTATGAGCCCCTGAATTATGGATCATATGGTATCATATATTGTCTTCGAATAAAACTGTTGAGACCTGTATGGTAAACACCCGTCATGAATATAAGAGAAGTGGAAAAGAACCCTAATTGAAATAAAGTTGTAGCAGTGAATAATAGGAAACACCTGTTAGTAAGAATTTCAAGGGATATAATAAAGATGGTCACACTAAGGAGTACTTCTATAAATTACACCCAAAGAAACTTCCCAAGGATTTCAAAGGGAAGAAGAAGAGGAAGGAACTAATTGTAATAGAGGGTAAAGAGAGGGTGGGCAACACCTCATACCTAGAGGGGAAGGTTAGTTGCACGACACTTGAGAAGGAAGCAACATTAATGGGATTCAACCATAAAGAGGAGAAGGATAAGACAAAACTATTTTGCATTAAGATTCAAGTGAAAAAAAACAATATAAGTTGCTTCTTTGACCGTAGATCACGATCCAAACTAATTTATGCTTATCTGGTTCAGAAGATTTTCCTAGTGACCAAAAAATATCCACAACCCTACCCCTTGGTATAGGTAAGGGAAGACATGGATTTAAGAGTGACTAAACAATACAAGATTAAGTTTGCCATCAAGCAAAACATTTTGGATGAGGTAGTAGCAAATGTTGTTCCCTTAGATGTGTGTGGAGTCATCTTGGGAAGTCCTTATTTACATGTGAGAAATGATATATTCAGGAGGATAGAAAAATAATATAGGCTTGGAATATATGGAAAGGCATATTCCATAAAATCACACAAGAAAAAAGAAAAACTATCTCTAATCAGTTCTCATTAGGACAAGAGAATCATTGGCAGCACAAAGAAATTTGTCTTGTTGTTTCTACAAGAAGGTGAGAAACAAGGGGAGAGTACTCAATTGAAGATGATGACATCCTTGGGTATGTAGTGGAAAATAATGCCAACAACTACAAAAATGATCAAATCCTACAAGAAAGTGTTTCATGAACCTTGGGGATTCTACCCAAGAACAAGGTTGAGCATGAGATTTAGTTGTTTCCGTAATCACCATTTCGAAACATTAGACTATACATGTAGTCCATCATTAAATAAGATGATGTGAAGAAGAAATTTCAATAGCTATTGCAGCAGGGGGTCATACGACATAGTATTTCATCATATGGGTCACCTATCATCATGGTGCAAAAGAAGAATGGGAACTGGATAATGTGTATTGAATATACTACTCTACAAAAAATCACCATCAAGAAAAGATATATTTTTCCAGTGATTGATGAATTATTGGACCACTTGTATCAATCCAAGTTCTTCACCAAGGTAGACCTCAAGTTAGGTTACCATCAACTACAAATTAAACGAGAAGACGTGTGGAAGACAATGTTCAAGACCAAGAAAGGTTTGTAGGAATGGTTAGTGATTCCTTTAGGTTTGCGTAATTCCCCTATGAATTTTACGATATTGATGAATGATGTGCTACGTGTTAGTATATTTAAACACTTAGTATTTAGTTAAGATAAAAAAATTTATAATATATCCATTAGAAAAAGTGTGTTTCTTTAGTATTCATTAGTATGCATTTGTAAATATCTAATTTGATAGCCACAATATGTTTTAGACACAGAGTGATTCAATGGTTCATATTCTCTTAGATCATAACTACCTTTGATACGTTTCTTAAGATCCAATTGGTCCATGATATCTATTTAAAGAGCATGGAGGGTCATTCGCTCGTTGATCGATTATGATAAGCTCATTTGTAACTTTATTTATTTTGCATAATAAATTACCTCAAGTAGCTATTTGGTTGGGGCCATGGAGTGTTTCCCTTTCAAGGGTTTAAACCACGTGAAAACATCGGTGTCTTGATCTGTGATATGTTTGTTGAAGTGGTTTATCTAGGTGTTCAGTATTTTGGAACTATCCAATGTACTCAAACATGGAATTGGAGCGATTATGAAGAGCCTCCTTTGTTGATGATCTATATCTTAAAATGATGTTGTCAAATCATTGAAAGGGTTTATGGTTATGATTTTTGTGCATTTTTGGGCTGTGTGAGGTGTTCCATTGCATCTAGAGTGCCATTTCGAGTGGAAAATATTTTTGTTTGATCTAAAAAGGTTTATATTTTCCCCATATATGACATTTCATCAAATTTGAAAGTATACTATTATAGTGATGTTTTTTTTTAATTTTAAAAATAATTTCTCATATTTTTTTTAGATCAAGTTTTTTTTTTCTAGATTGTTTCCTTCCCTTTCTGCGTATTCTCTTTGTTGTGCACCTCATGCAGTCATGAAAAATCAGAAACACAAGGGAAAGAGTTTTTCTCTACTATGTATGCTCTTTTCCATGGACCTTTCACAATCACGGTAAATAAAAAACAATGGGAAAATACAAACATTTTGGGAAAGCTAACAAGGACTAAAAACAAAAGTGTGGTGTAGAAGTTTCTTGTAGTTTTTTTTTTAAAGTGAAGTGATTTGTAGGAAAAGAAGAAAGCACACACTTCAAGACATAAGTGTAAAAAAAAACCTTCCTCCTTCCCATATTTTACTTACCTTTTAATATTGACTCACATGGTTAAAAGTTCCTTTATCCAATAAGATGTTTTAAGTTCAAGTTTTGCTAGTTACTTTTCTAAAAGTGCATGTAATTTCTAATTTTAAGTTACTTTATTGTAAAAGTGCATCTCACTTGAATTATAAAAGCGAGTCACTTAAAGTCTTTTAGATTTTTTTTTGCATGCAATATTTGAAGTAACATCATTGTAAAGGGAGCTTCATTTATTTCACAGAAGTGGTTCACATAAAAAAACCTTATTGTAAAGTGAGTTTAAAAGGTTAAGCTCGGGAAGAGGGTTTTTTATTTTATTTTTTTTATTTTCCATTTGGGTAAATCCTCTATATACCACATCTCTCTTGGGGTAATCTTCAACCTTTTTTTTAATCAAGCATAAATTTCTCATCCAGAGTCAGTCTACAATGTCATTTTTTTAACAACCTATTTTTTCGATATCTTTGCATCGAGACCATTGGTTTCTATTCTACAACCTTTATTACAGTATGTCTGCCCCTTCTGATATTCTCCTTACAAATTCCAACTATTTTTCTTGGAAATATCATATGGAGGATGTCCTATGAAGAAGGGGACCTTATGAAATTACCTTAGGGAAATTGAGCTTCATCTTAGTCGTGGTAGCATAATCAAGCTTCAAGCCCTTCACCCACTCTGTTGTCACACTAACTTTAGTTTTGGGTAAGCTATATGCTGCTGATAAAAATACGGGTGTCAAGGATGCAAATCCTTTATTCTCTACATCATTCATCTACATCCTTGTTGCATCTATCCTAGGAAGAATCCATACAATGACTTCTGTACAAGGGAAAATTTCCGGTCAAGTGGTCACTTTGGTTATGTCGGATCTCAGCACGTTATCATACAGGTCTAGGTATTCCAACCATGCCTATGGAACTTTCTTTTCTACTAACAAGTGATAAATCTGGCCCCATTTGAACTCGAGCTCAGCCCCAGTTATTGCTTTGGTATCCTCATAAATGTGCAGGTGCAACTTCTGCAACCTCAGTGTCTATATCATAGTCGACAATTTTAGCTTTCTTCTTCGCTTTCTTCATCACACTATTGGGTGCAAGCATTGACTATAAGAAATCAAAACAAGTTTTAGAATTTACATCATAATAGTAATAAAAACAAATTGAATATGATAAGCTATGTAAGTTGTTCAGCACAATCACTAGTGTTTCATATTACCCTTATATCCTCGGCCATTAGGTCAAAACAAACAATGGAGGTTTTGGAAACAAAAAAAAATGGCAAAAAAACTCTGGAAAAGGTGAACCTAGGCCTCTGCCCTCTTGGGAAAGAAATAGTACTTAACCACCACGTGTTTATTCAGTGCTTTGATGAACAGACTCTATAGGGTCACGGCCCCAAAAAACCACTCTCCAATGCTCAGGGCGGTGATGCCCTACATCTCCAAGCTTAACATCCCGCGGCCGAAAAATATAGTGCTGAGACCTACGGGGTTTTATTGAGACTAAAAATGAATGAACCATAAAAACGCCCAAAGGCAAGCATCCAATCTGCTCCATGTTGGTGAGAAACTTGAGCACACATATGATCATCATATCCTAGAATACTGCGGGAAAATATTTATACGGTCGAACTGGTGAGGTTATGAGAGTAGAAATTGTGGCGAGGGAAAGCTCCAACCTTAACAGGAAACGACGAAATCTCACAAGAAAGGGAAAAACCGCTCTTTTAAACTCACAACCAAACTACCCTTCTATTCTCAGGATAAACCACCAATGACAGATCAAAACCCTAAAAACTTGTTAAACCAAAAGAAAAGGATGAAAACCTACCTGGCATTGAACACGCAGTTGAGGTACTCATTAAAGACACCACATAAGCTCTGCAGGTAAGCTCCACCAATAGAACGAGCTCTTGACCGAGGTAAAATCACAACAACACTTTCACCTTTCACCATAAAAATGATGGTGAAAACTCTATTCCTCGGTTATAAATAGACCATTGCTCGCAAAAATTATTTAAACGTGGTAGGTAAATAATTGAATTCGCACATGCATGGCCAAACGCTGTTGGTGCCAAACATCTCGCATCAGGCAGTGAACGATAAGTCATGATGCAATTAGCCTCGACAACAACAGTTCCATACATTTTAACACAGCCACACACCGGCTTAAGACTCAACACCATGCCCAAACTGTGTTGTGGCTTTGAAAATCAAAAGGTATCAGGTAACAATTGAAGAAGGTTTCCATCGTAGCGGCTCCACGACAAAAAATATTTCGTCGTAGTGGGCGATGAGGTTCGGATCATCAACAGGGTAAGTCCTCTACCATAGTGGAATTATCTAAGAAAACACTCCACCATTGTGGGTCTAAAATATTGACATGTTTACCACCCTCAAATTGCAGAAAAGCACACCGTTGTGGAATGAACCCAATGAGCCTCTGCCGTAGTGGGAGTCAAACCGAGACAAGAGAAAAGAATAACCATTTTTTCATCAAGGAATTGAAAAGCAATCCACAAAACTAACAGGGCTTTACCTTCCAACCCAAAATAAAAAAATTTCTGCCGTAGCAGCTCCGAATCAAAAAGATCTCCATTATAGTGGCTTGAAAACTGGGAACCACCCACCGCAATGGGATAGGAAAATGATGAAAGGATATCCAATATAAAAATAAAACTGCACCCACTGTTGCATCACAAAGTCAATAAGTTTTCCATCGTAGTGGCTTGAAATCCTAGAACAAAACCACCACAGCAGGTTGAAAATGATCGGAAGCCTTTTTGATATCAAAGGTCACCCGCCATTGAGTCTTGAAGGACACTTAGATTTCCAACTATCCTAATGTTAGACATTTCTATAAAATAATTACCCACTGTAAAAAGGGGGTTCTTTGGTTGAGAATGAGAGAAACGTTTCCCAGTTATTGATGAGAAGATCTACACCATAGATCCTATAACTATAACATTGCCCAAATAAAAGAGCTAGGATGAAGCCAATTGAATGTTGTTTTTTTTTTATTTGGGTTTTGAGGGTAAATAATGTTTTCTTGTGAATGATTAATTCAGTTGTTCATTGTTTTTTTGGCTGAATTTGGTTTGTGAATGCCTGCAAATGTTTTGTGCGAGTTTTAATGGTTACCATTGTGACTAAATAGATCTAGTAATGAAAAAAATTCGCATGACAAAAAAACATTGTTTTTATCGATATATAAACTTTACTTCATTTTAACTATTTTCTAGATGAATTTGCAATCACTGGGCATTTTCATGCTTCTTGGGATGATTTTTCTTTTCCTGGGGGAATTTTCATCATTCTTGGGATGATTTTACTTTTCTTGGGGGCATTTGCATCATTCACGGGGCAATTTTTCTTTGTCTAGGGGTGAATTGAAAGTGTTGGGGCATTTTAAAGCTATGTTGGGATAAATTTTCTTTCCTGAGGGAATTTTTATTATTTCCAAGGATAATTTATAAGTTCTTAGGTGTTTTTGTAGTTACTAGGTGATTTTAAATAATGGAAATCACATTCATATGGACATGGAGTGCATAATAAACATCTATTGAATGATTAAAACATTTTTTGTGCATATGAAACAACTTGTAGAGGAATAAAAACGTTTTGACATCATACACAACCCATGAGTGGACAAAGAACAAATTAGAGGTTGAAAGACATCCTTATCAGTTAGTTTAGTGGGATATGAACCCATAAATTATGAATTAGGAGCATGAAGAGATTTGAGTCGAACAATAGGATAAGGAATGTGAGCAAGAGAGAGTTGCAGTGTGATCGAAAGGGGATACTACAAATTGGAAACATAGCTCAATGAGGAGTCTTGTTACAAAGAAGAAGACTATTGAATTATTTCAAAGGAGGAATAATATCTACACTTGACCCGAGGCTATGACCGACCCATGACCCCATGTACATCTATTTTTATAGATGTAAGACCCAAACGTTTATCGTAATGTTTTCCAGCAAATAAAAATAGTAGTAATAGCCAGAGTAGTGGTACATCTAATAGTAAAATTCCGAGTAGTACACCTCCAAATTCATGTTCATCAGCGCCCCACAGACATAGAATGGATGGGGATGATATGGAGTTACATGTATTTAATGGAAATGGATCAGAATATCGAGAGTAACATTGGTTTCTTTGTGAACTATATGCAATGTTTGATAAGTATAAGTTGAGGCCATAAAAAGGGCCAAGATGATCATGACCTTCAAGGGTCAAGTGTTGATTGGTACATGAAGTTTTATACTATTCATGTGGGAACCACTCAAAAGAGATTAGCTAATATTATGGATGGATTGGCAAATGAGATTAAGAAACCAAATTTCATATCGAAGTGCATTACAAAATTGAAGGAGATCAAGCGATCATTGACTGAATCAATGTGGGACTTTGACTAGAGATTCAAAACTTTAATAGCCAAGTTGAGTTTCCATATGTTGGATGTACAACCTAAAGAGCGGTTTATAGTTGAGTTATTACCCCACATATGGGAATCTTTAATGAAACAAAAGATCATGTCTTAGTATGAGGCATTAGAACTCATTATGAAGTTGGAAGCTTCACCAATTGGAGAAGTTGGTGCCAATATGGTTCAGATACAACCGTAGTTGGATAATTTGTTATTACAAATTCAAGACATCAAGAAAGGAAAAGAGGTATGTGAAGAGATATGATGTACAATATGCAATATGGAAGGACATCATAAGGATCAGTATCCCATGTTTCATGAACATGTTTCTACTGGAGCACTGAACCCACTTACTTAGTCGGGAATTCCATAGTGCATAGTCTACCAAACTCAAGGAAACTAATCAAATATTTTTTTATATCTACAGAAAATTGTAAGCACCAATACAATAATTTATTGTAAGTTCTGTCAATATATTTGGAATGGTGAAAAGGACTACTAATCATATCAATTTTCTAGGAACAAACAATCAATACTTAGCTAATGAAGGGTGACGAGCAAATCCAAGATCGAATAGAAAACGAAAAATTCAATCATACTGGGGGGGATGAGGAGGATTTTGTCAAGGTAGAGGTCAATTAATATGTTACAAATATGGCCAAGAAGGACACTATGATAGATATGTTACAGGTATTTAACTGAGAGGGAGGGTGAATCAGTTAAATCAATAATTTTAAACAATTTTCTTCTTTTAACTCAGAATCAATGAAACCATGTGACAATCATTCTTGCAATGAACTCAGAATTAAATGTATGAACATAAAGCATGCAACACATCATTCAAGCACATGTAAAAGACACATAATTTTTCATGAAGAAACCCTTAAGGAAAAAACTCTTCTTCTTAGGATGTCAAAGGCTTATCAGCTGTACATCTCTTCTTAGTTGAGCACCAACTCAACAAGGCTGCAACCTCCGAATGCAAGCACCAACTTGATAAGAGCACCAACTCTCACTGATACCCAGCACCAACTGGGTGAAGGCACCAACCTTCAAATTCTACAAGCACCCACTTGCAGACAGAGACAAAAATGTATCCCCTAGCACCTCCCTACCTCCCTTACTTGCTAGACTTTACAAATGAATCAAATCACAACAATACAGTTGTATCTTGGCTTACCAAACACTCTTCTCTGTTCAACACCAACTCTCTACTCCTCATACTCTGTTCAACTTGTTCAACACACTCTTCTGTTCCTCTGCTCTGCTCTTTTGTTCATATACTTAGCATCATATCTCTGTTCCTTAGCATTGTTCTTATGCTCATCAGGTTCAATCTTCTCTGTTCAAATAATCAAGCTCAGCATGCTCATTCTGTGACAATTCGTGACATAGAGTTCCTTTTACTCTACATAGAAAATACTCCTTCGAATGGCCATGCCTTTATCAAATCTTCTTTCATCTATATATATTACATTCACCGTCGATTCTCATTCTCTCAAAATCATTACAGAAAACAATTACAGACTCTTCATCTCTCATCAAATAGCAAGAAAGAAACAGTTATTCACTTTCTAATCTCTTCGAAATTCTTCTCATCACTAAGCTCTTCATATTCCCATGTCAAGAGGCAGTTACACCACGCATAAATTCCAATTGTCATTAAAGAGAAAAATCCATTCATCATCGTTTTCTGCTGAATATTCCAACACACCAAACTCTACACAAGGAGGGCTGTTAAAATAGAAGTTCGTGCTTCCCAGGTTCGAACTGGGAACCTTCAGTGCGTGATAACCGACTTCAATAAGATGGATCCTTATGCCCATGCAACTTAACAGGAAAGAAGGAGCTCAGATTTTAGAGGAAACCTTTATTTCAATGGGAGAATATAGTTGTCAGAGCACTGTCTCAATGTCCCTTAGATCATTGATGATTTCATTACCAAATACACGTTCTATGAACTATAACTGGATCGATAGGTAGAACCAATTTTTTTTTATTTCAGGGAACATCCTACCCTGGGTTTCAGGGTGCGAAAGATACTGAAGCCATTTGCTGGACAACCTGTGGGAAATAATACATGTGAAAACAATATTTGAGAGGTCTTGAGACTTGGATTAGAGGCCCTATTTTTTTTTTTTTTGCAGTGAATGCGATGTCTAGCGTTGAAGGTATTCCCTTTGCTATTAGATCATTTTTCCATTGAAGGTATTCCCTTTGCTATTGGATGATTTTTCCATCATTTGGATAGGATCATTTCCCATTGACTAGAGTACGCACAAATTCTTGGTGGAATTAGTTAGGGGGCATCTCAATATTACAATTTTTCCATTTGTAGTTGGGATTTAGGGTACTTCTAGCAATCAATGTTCAAATTCGAGATACTTTTTGGAAGATTAACTTAGATTGGAATACACCTAGCCTGCTAGAGCCCATAGATTCTCCAACCTAGCTACATCCCTAGAGCATATGTCATATGTGAATTACCTCTATCTTAGACATATTTAGACATCAATGCCAACAATACAGTTGAACACTAGACTCCATCCACTGAACACCATCTTCTGCTGAATATTCCAACAATCTCCCCCTTTGGCATTGATGGCAAAATCAGCAACTACATCAACTGTTCACATTCTCCCCCTTTGACATAAAGGGAAAAGGGAAATCTGAGCAACTAAAGAACATATGATTACAGAAACTCCCCCTGACAAGATGCATAAAAGAGATAAAAACAAAAGAACCAGCAATTTGAAAAGTGCACAGTCATAATCAACAATGTCAATGAACACGGACTCCCCCTTACACAATGCATAGGTCATTGTGACATTGAATGAACACCCAGCTTCTGTCTTAGGTATTCAAACTGAGCTGTGGGCAAAGGTTTAGTAAAAATGCCAGCTATCTGTTATTTAGAAGGGATATAATGTAGCTGCACAGCTTGATTAGCCACTTGTTCTGTCAAGAAATGATACTTTATTGGAATGTGTTTTGTTTTGGAGTGGAGAACAGGATTCTTGGAAACACTTATTGCACTAGTATTGTCACAATGAATGGGAATAGACTCAGCATACTTTACTTCTATATCAGTAAGGGATTGCACCATCCATAAAATTTGAGTACAGCAGGTAGCAGCAGCGATATACTTTGCTTCTGTAGTGGATAAAGATATGTAACTCTGCTTTTTACTTAGCCAGGAAACCAAAGACTGTCCTAAGAAGAATGCTCCTCCACTGGTACTTTTCCTTTCATCTACACAGTTAGCCCAATCTGCATCTGAATATGATATGAGTTGAAAATTCTGATTCCTAGGATACCACAAAACATAGGACAAGGTACCTTTCAGGTATTTGAATATGCATTTCACAGCTAGCAAATGAATTTGTTTGGGAGCTACTTGAAACCTTCCTACCATCCCTACAGCATGCATAATATCAGTTCTGGATGCTGTGATATATAACAGGCTACCTATCATGGATCTGTACATCTTTTGATCTACTTCTGATGATGCATCATCTTTGCTCAGCTTGCAGCCACTGACTATGGGTGTACTCACAGGATTAGAGTCTTCCATTTGAAATTTCTTTAGCATATCTTTTAGATATTTCTCTTGAGAAAGGAATAAGCCTTCAGGCTTCTGATTGATTTGGAGTCCAAGGAAATAATACTGCTCTCCAATCATTGACATATCAAACTCAGATTGCATTAAGTTAGCAAACCATTAAACAAAAGAGTTGTTAGTATAGCCAAAGATAATATCATCAACATAAACTAGTACAATCAGCAAGTCATCACCTTCATGTTTGATATACAAATTGTTGTCCACAGAACCCTTTTTGAATCCTTTGTCTTGCAAGTATTTATCCAGTCTGGCATACCATGCTCTCAGTGCTTGTTTCAAACCATACAAGGCCTTTTTCAACTTGCATACATAATCAGGTTTATCTGTGAGATAAAAACCTTCAGGCTGCTCCATGTACACTTCTTCTTCAATATTTCCATCTAGGAATGCGGACTTGACATCCATTTGATATACTTTAAAATTTTTATGGCATGCATAGGCTAAAAACATTCTGATTGCCTCCATTTTGGCCACAGGAGAAAATGTTTCATCAAAGTCTTTCCCTTATACTTGAGCATATCCTTTACACACCAATCTGGCCTTATTCCTTACAATCTTTCCTTGTTCATTTGATTTATTCTTAAATACCCATTTAGATCCAATGATGTTATTGTCTGATGGCCTAGGAACCAGTTCCCATGTACTATTCTTCTCAATCTGGTCCAGTTCTTCATTCATTGCAGCTACCCAATCTTTTTCTTTGCTGGATTCATTAAAACATTGGGGCTCAATTGTAGAGAGAAGAGCAATATGGGACTGTTCAGATTCCTGCAAGATCTTCCTTCTATTCTGAACTCCTTTAATCTCATCACCAATGATTTGGCTTTTAGGGTGATTCTTTCTATTTATTCTGGAAGAAGATTGTACAATGTGCTGTTCAGGTTCAGCTTCCTCATATTCTGATAAATTGGATTCTTTCTTCTGGGATTCTTGGACCTGTTCTTTTGTTTCTTCATTTGTTTCTTCCAAACATGAATCATCATCATTCCTTTGACTGATACTTCCATGACAATATTCATCTACTTTTACATCTATGCAATCAACCATTTTATGCAGCCTCTTGTTATAACACCTATAGCCTTTGCTTTCTGTAGAATATCCTAAAAAGATCCCTTCATCAGCTTTGTCATCATACTTGCCGAGATTTTCATCATTATTCTTGATATAGCATTTACTCCCAAAGACTCTGAAGTGCTTAATAGTTGCAGGCCTTCCAAACCATAAATGATATGGTGTCTTATCACTATTTGGCCTCAAATGAGCTTTATTAAAGATGTGTACAGCTGTATGAATAGCTTCCACCCAAAAACCTTGAGAAATGTTCTTCTCCTTCATCATTGATCTAGCCATTTGCTGAACTGTTCTGTTCTGCCTTTCCACCACTCCATTCTACTGAGGAGTTCCTGCTATTGTGTATTCTTTCTTAATTCCATGCTCATCACAAAATTCATTGAACTGTTTCGAGCTGAAATCTTCTCCTCTGTCCGATCTGATCTCTTTAACCTTTCTCCCAGTTTGATTTTCAGTCAGTGCTTTGAAGATCTTAAACTTGGAAAACGCTTTAGACTTTTCCTTAAGAAATGAAACCCAAGTCAATCTAGAATAGTCATCAATTACCAGCATACAATAGTTTTCTTTGCCAGTACCTTCTTTTCTTGATGGGCCACATAAATCTAGATGAACAAGTTGAAGGGGCTTACTTGTAGAAGAAACATTCTTCGATTTGAACTGAGTCCTGACTAGCTTCCCAATTTGGCAAGGCTTACATACATCATCTCAAGGTCTAGATATTGCTGGAAAATCCCTTACTGCGTTTCTGGTTTTGAGCTTTATCAGATGATCAAAATGCAGATGTCCTAGTCTTCTGTGCCACAGCCAGCTTTCATCGTATTTGCTGAGATAACACTGTTCTTTTTCCTCCTTTAAAACGTAAACATTATTCTCTGTTCTTACTCCTTTGGAAACTAACTTTCCTGAGGAAACATTCCTAATTTTACATCCTTTATCAGTGAACAAGACTTCACACGCTTTGTCACACATTTGGCTCACACTGAGAAGGTTGTGCTTCAACCCATCTACAAAGAGTACATCTTGAGCCTTCCCTTTACCATTGCTGAGACTTACAACTCCTTTTCCTCTGAATTTTCTTGGAGCATCATTACTGAACGTTACCTTTCTATCTTTATGTTTAGATAGAGTGATAAACTTCTCTTTGTCTCACGACATGTGTTTTGAACAACCACTGTCAATGTACCAATGATTCCTCTGTTTTTGAACTAAAAGCACAAGATTACAATGAGAACTATCTTTCTTTCTCCATATGTTATGTTCAACTGTATGTTTCATGCTTGGTTTTGTTTTGTTCTCTTTCAAGTTACAGTCTGTAACTTTGTGCCCGAAGTTGTGACATATGTAACATTCAGGCTCGTTGTATAGAAGATCAAACGGATTAGCATTTCGGTTTTGCATTCTTCTTCTAACAGCTGGTGGGGAGATATGAACCATATGATTATATGCTGATTGATGCATCCTTTGTGTATAGTTTGACATTATTCTTTGAACATTTCTGAAATTATACAAACAATCGACAACTCTGTGCCCAAAGTTAGAACAACAGAAACAATAACCATTACAGAATTTATCATACCTGACTCTTTGCTGATTTATAAAAGGATAGTACACTGAGTTATGATGTTCACAACAGAATTTCTGATCTGTGTATTTTAGTCTATTATGTGGCTCTTTTCCATGAAATTCTGACGGTACAAACTTGCCTTTTAAAACTATATTTTCTTGCCGTTTAGTACCCTTAGATTCATTTCCATTATTCTCTTTACATGTCTCAACCTTTGTTATGCTGGGAACTTCTATCTATTTGCTTCTCTGAAGCATAATCACCTTAGATGACTCTTTACTCTCTAGGTTACTGCTATTTCCACCTTGGCCATACCCTAAGCCAAACTTAATCTATGGAGCTCTTTGTCTGTTCAAAATATTGTTTAGCTCTTCTGAAGCTTTGATCCTAGATATGTTCTGATGATACAGGGCTTGATATTTTTCTAACTCTTTCTTAACAGTTACAACTTCCTTTTCTAGATGTTCACATCTGACTTTACTTTCAGCTAACTGTTGTTTTAAAGACTCTTCAATTTTCTTTTCTTCAAGTTCCAGCTTTATTAAAGTGATGTCTTCTCTACTAGTTTCATACTAGATTAACAACTGTTTTTGTTTTCATTTCTTTAATCTTAGTCTGTCAATCTCTTCTAGAGCACTCATCAGCTCTCCCACCATATCTACAATGGCATCTTCATCATTTATTTCATACTCTGCACAATTCTGTTCGAGATCTTCTATGGCCATTAGCATGAAATCGTTTTCTTTGCTCTCATGAGATGATTCACTATCTGATGTTCCTGACGACTCATCATCATTCACACAAATACTTTTCTTCTTATATTTAAACTTGCTTTCTTGATTGTATTTATTCTTAAGAAAACTCTTGTCATCAGCAAAGCTCTGCTCTTTTCTCTTATGGGGACACTTAGCAGCAAAATGCCCTACTTTGCCACAGTTAAAACACTTGAAAGGCAATTTGCCTTTGTATTTCCCTGACCCTGTTTTCAGTCTTCTCACAAATTTTGCTTCTAGATCATCCATATGTGACTTAGTACTCTTTTTAGATTTAAAGGAAGCTTCCCTAGATGATTTTTGGTCTTTACTAATCCTGATTTCATAGGCAATCAATGTTCCCAGCAATTGATCCATAGTTAACGTTTTGAGCTCACTCATTTCTTCTATAGCTGAGAATTTGGGATTAAATCTATCAGGCAGGGATCTCAGTATTTTTTGGACAAGATTTGTATCATCATATTTTATTTTTCCACCAAGAGCTCTCATCGCATTTACTAGTTTATCAACTCTCAGGAAGAATTTACTAACACTTTCATCTTCATTCATTTTTAGTTGTTCAAATTTTAGTATATGTGACTGTAGCTTGGCATCTTTAACTTTTTCATTTACCTCATAGCTGTTTACAAGTTTGTCCCACATATCTTGTGCAGTTTCAAGATGCATAACCTTTACAAATTCTGATTCAGCTAGACCACTGAGAATAGCATTCATAGCCTTTGCATTAAAAGTGAAGGCTGATTTTTCATCTTTAGATTCAACCAAGGCAGGTTTCTTATATCCTATTTCTACTATCTCCCAGACATCTGCCCCTAGAGACATTATGAAGGTTCTCATCCTAACCTTCCAGAAAGAAAAATTTGTACCATCAAATATGGGTGCTTTGTTTGTTGAACCATCTTGACTAGCCATGTAAACTCTTCACGATCTACCTTACACTAAAGGCACACTGCTTTGATACCAATTGTTACAGGTATTTAACTGTGGGGGGGGGGGTGAATCAGTTAAATCAATAATTTTAAACAAATTTCTTCTTTTAACTGAGAATCAATGAAACTATGTGACAGTCATTCTTGCAATGAACTCAGAATTAGATGTATGAACAGAAAGCATGCAACACATCATTCAAGCACATGTAAAAGACACATAATTTTTCATGAAGAAACCCTTAAGGAAAAAATTCTTCTTCTTAGGATGTCAAAGGCTTATCAGCTGTACATCTCTTCTTAGTTGAGCACCAACTCAATGAGGCTGCAACCTCCGAATGGAAGCACAAAATTTCTAAGAGCACCAACTCTCACTGATACCCAGCACCAACCTTCAAATTCTACAAGCACCCACTTGCAGACAGAGACAAAAATGTCTCCCCTAGCACCTCCCTACCTCCCTTACTTGATAGAATTTACAAATGAATCAAATCACAACAATACAGATGTATCTTGGCTTACCAAACACTCTTCTCTGTTCAACACCAACTCTCTGCTCCTCATACTCTGTTCAACTTGTTCAGCACACTCTTTTGTTCCCCTGCTCTGCTATTCTGTTCATATACTCGGCATCAGATCTCCTTTCCTTAGCATTATTCTTATGCTCACCAGGTTCAATATTCTCTGTTCAAATACTCATTCTTAACATGCTCATTCTGTGACAATTCGTGACACAGAGTTCCTTTTAATCTACACAGCAAATACTCCTTCGAACAACCATGCCTTTATCAAATCTGCTTTCATCTATATATGTTACATTCACCCTCGATTCTCATTCTCTCAAAATCATTACAGAAAATAGTTGCAGACTCTTCATCTCTCATCGAATAGCAAGCAAGAAACAGTTATTCACTTTCTAATCTCTTCGAAATTCTTCTCATCACTAAGCTCTTCGTATTCCCATGTCAAGAGGCAGTTACACCACGCGGAAATTCCAACTGTCATTAAAGAGAAAAATCCATTCATCATCATTTTCTGCTGAATATTCCAACACACCAAACTCTACACAAGGAGGGCTGTTAAAATAGAAGTTTGTGCTGCCCAGGTTCGAACTGGGAACCTTCAGTGCATGATAACTGACTTCAATAAGAATGATCCTTATTCCCATGCAACTTAACAGGAAAGAAGGAGCTCAGATTTCAGAGGAAACCTTTATTTCAATGGGAGAATATACTTGTCAGAGCACTGTCTCAATGTCCCTTAGATCATTGATGATTTCATTACCAAATACACGTTCTATGAACTATAATTGGATCAATAGGTAGAACCATTTTTTTATTTATTTCAGGGAACTTCCTACCCTGGGTTTCAGGGTGCGATAGACACTAAAGCCATTTACTGGACAACCTATGGGAAATAATACATGTGAAAACAATATTTGAGAGGTCTTGAGACTTGGATTAGAGGCCCTTTTTTTGTTGCAGTCAATGTGATGTCTAGTGTTGAAGGTATTCCCTTTGCTATTGGATGATTTTTCCATTGAATGTATTCCCTTTGCTATTGGATGATTTTTCCATCATTTGGAGAGGATCATTTCCCATTGACTAGAGTACACACAAATTCTTGGTGGAATTAGTTAAGGGGCATCTCAATATTACAATTTTTCCATTTGTAGTTGGGATTTAGGGTACTTCTAGAAATCAACATTCAAATTTGAGATAATTTTTGGAATATTAACTTAGATTGGAATACACCCAACCTGCTAGAGCCCGTAGATTCTCCAACCTAGCTGCATCCCTAGAGAATATGTCATATGTGAATTACCTCTATCTTAGACATATTTAGACATCAATGCCAACAATACAGCTGAACACTAGACTCCATCCACTGAACACCATCTTCTACTGAATATTCCAACAAGATACTACCTAAATGCGACTTCGACATGTTCCCATTACAAATTGTTGGGCCACACCTTTCAAGATTGTTCATATAAAATTATGAAGTGGAAAGAAAGGACTAATCATAACTAGAAATAGCTTCAGAATGCAAACAAGAATGTTCAAAATATTATGTCTAAATCAAGGGATACACAACTAAATGCGACTATGGTGACCAGAGGAGGATCTGTGACCGAAGAAGATAAAATGAGTCATCTACAGGATTCAAGAATCTGACTAGAAGCACAATGACAAATACCTTTTGATATCTAGAAAGAGAAGGGGGTATTCTTTCAGGCCCATAATGAGTTTATTGGGAGATATTGTGTAGATTCAAATTCAAATTCTTCTCTTTTGTTTGATGAGGGGCTTGTCTATGACATGTCACCCTGGTTTAACCAATCCATCTTAAAGAAGTCGATAGGAAAGGTAAGTAATTTGAATAATTTCTTGAGAAGTTGAATGGCCTTAGTTAAATATGAAATTTCATTGGCAGAATTATTTTTTTTTTACAAGAACCTGAAGACTATCTTTGACATGAGAAGGTTATTAATCATATTTCATACAATAATAAAGAATGGACGAGACTCTACATGAATGCTCAAATCAAAGATTATGATATGGATTTCATTATATTGGACCTAGTCTCAGATGTCAACATTTTTAAAAATAAAACATGAGATAGTATGGGAAATCGTAAACTAGTGTGGTATCGAGTCCATCATTGGTTGGAAAATCGATTGAAGATTCTTCTAGTTGGTTGACCACCAAGAGTACTTGCCAAGGTAGAATGAATATAAATCTATGGAGATATTGAAGTGATAGAATTTTTTTATGATACTAATATGTGTCCTACACTCCCGGGTATCGACTAGGCCATTTAAAATCATACTATCATCAAATTTAAGAAGAGGTTTCTTGATTTTGAAGATTCAGATATGAGAGTAGTTGCACCATTAGATCCATTGGAGGCACATCGGTATGTGGAACCTATTCAAGGAGAATATAATGAGGGTTATCTATACAATATCTTTAAAATTTATTCTCAACTAAATGATTATATTAATTCGACATCCGATGGTAAGCTGAGTTGGAGGAGTGCTAACTCATGTTCATCTAATTCAAGAGAAGAACTGGAAAATTGGCATAATCGGTTACACAAGGTTTCGATGTAGAAGTGTCCTAGGATAAAAATTACTTGCAATGGATTGGAAATGAGGTATGTGATTTTCCTACATATGAATGGTTACCCAACTTAGATACATTTATTGTCTAATTTGAAGTTAAGGTGTCAAAATAACAATGACAGTTGGCCTTATATGTCGTTTTGAAGGATACCCTAGCAAGGTGGTGGGGTGTTCATAAACACTCTTTCTCATTATGGTCACAATGTCATAGATTGTTAGAGATCCAATTTGGAGAAGGAGTTCCGTATGTCAGAGAGAAATACATAGGGTTGACAAGCCCCATTGAGCATATCAATGATTGTACCATGGAATTTAAATTTATTCCAAAGAAAGAGTGGGTGTATATGTTTATACATACTCAATATATGATAACAATAAATCAATGTACCTTGCTTGAACTGCGCCAAGGAGATGTAGAATGGGATAATATTTCTAATAGTTTCAAGCACACTTTTAGTTATGCTGATGAAATTCCTTCAATTGATGCATCCCTTCAAGTGATCAAATCCAAAATTTTTGAAGATATTTGTGTGCTTGTTTCAAGTTTGGCGTAGTGGACTACGACAGTTCAGAACCTGATGCAATGTTATAATATATCAGGAGAACCTGAGGATGATGACCGATGAAAGATTCATATTCCAGAATGTGAAGGAAGCCGAGCATTGGAAGGACTCGGCATATCATCTAACAAATTCTTGAATCTATTGAATATTAAAAATGTAAATATCAGTTCCCCTAAGAATCCAAAGTTTGAGAACCTTAGTGATTATTGGGATGATGAGACTATTGGGAAATTACCGACTTGTTGCATAAATTTCAAGATCCATTCCTAACAAAATTATCTGAGATGAAGGGAATTATTGAATAATTGAGTGAGATGAAGATTCCATTAAAACTAGATGCTAAACTAGTAAAGCATAGATAATATAGGCTAAACACGATGTATAAATAAAATGTTAGTGTAGAACTTGACAAAATGTTGGATGCATGAATTATTGAACTTGTCAAAGAATTAGAATGGATCAGTACCATGGTGATTAAAGAGAATAAAATGGGGAATATTGTATTTGTTTTGACCTGCAAAAACTAAACGATTCCTTCCTGCATGATCCCTTCCCCACGTCTTTCATAGCTGAGGTCTTGGAGAGTGTTAAAGGACAAGAGGTATACTCTTTCACTAATGGTTTTTCTAGATACCATCATATCATAATAGTAAAAATGGATACCGACATAAAACTACCTTTACAACATAGTAGGGATGCTTTCAGTACATGATAATGCCTTTCGGCCTTAAAAATGCCTCTGTTATATTTTCTAGGATAGTTGTTGATGCATTTAAATATTTTATTCATAAATTCCTAGAAGTGTACTTTAATGACTGGATGGTATATTGGTTAATCAATAATCATATTGAGAGTCTTTGTTGATTCTAGAACGTTTTCAACAATTTCATATTTCTTTAAATTTGAAATATTTTGTGTGCCTTTTGGCATCTTATTGGGTCATGTTTTTTGCAAAGAAGGGATATTGATGGGTCTGGTGAATATTTCTATTATCACCAATTTTCCTCCACCTACATCAATCAAGAAGTTCAGAACCAAATTAGGGCATAAAATATATTATCGTAAGTTTATCCGATGTTACACTGAAATCACAACTCCGATGGAGAAGTTGTTGAAGAAAGACATAAAGTTTCAATGGAATGAGGAATGTTAGAAGAACCTTGACATGCTAAAAGAAAAATGGATTCAACTCCCATTCTAGTTTTTCCAGATTGATAGAAATAATTTCATGTTCTTGTCGATGCATCATCGGTTGCTCTCAGTGCAGTGTTGGCAAAACCAAATGAGGGATCTATTGAACATCTGATTGTATTTTCTATTAGAAGTTGGCGACCGATGAAAAGAACTACTCCATGACTGAGAGAGAAGGTATTTCCATGGTTTATGAACTACAAAATTTCTAACATTATTTACTGGATGGCTATTTTAAGATGTTTACATATCATTCCGCACTTAGGTACCTGGTCAATAAGTTAGTGTTGGGGCGAAGATATGTCGATGGCTCCTTCTCTTCCAATATTTCAACTTCAGGATCATTGTTAAGATAGGGAGACTTAATGATGAACTTGATCACCTATCGTGGTTTGAAATAATGTAAGAGCCGACCAACCTAAATGATTAACTGTCATATGCACAACATTTTACGGTGAATATGGTCGATGAATATTATGCAAACATTATACTTTTTCTGACTATAAGAAAGGCACTAGATGGCTACAACACAATACAAAAAAATATTTTGTCGTACAATATGCATATTTGCAGCTGATAGGTGGACATGTGTACAAAATAGGACCATATGATATTTTATGTCGTTGTGTATTAGAACATGAGCAACCAATTATTTTTGCAGAAGTTCATGACGGGGTGGAAATAGGCGACTATATAGGGAAAGAAACTACAAATAATATACAATGGGATGACTTTTTATGGAATACACTACATTGGGATGCATTTGAATTTTGCAACAGTTTTGACACTTGTTAAAGGATGGGAAATCCATTAAGGTGGGATGAAATGTTGTTGGTTCCATAGGTAACATTGCAAACATTTGATAAGTCGGTTGTATACATTGTGGGACCCATCAAACCACTAGGTAAGATAACATGTGCTAGATATATAATAACCAGGACTAATTATCTAACTAGATGGGATGAAGTCACCCCAATGAAGGACTGTACTAATGTGTCCAATGAGAGGTTCTTGTTTGAGAATTGGGTTGCCATGTATGGATGCTTTAGAGTTTTGTAAGCGACCAAGGTATGCATTTTGTCAATAAAACAATTGAATATATTATAGAGGAATTTAAAATACACCATAGAAAAAGTTACACCTTATCATCTACAGGTGATGGAACTATCGAGGAATTTAACAAAATTTTGCAAAATGCACTTACTAAAGTATTTAATGTGATCCATAATGAGTGAGACTTGGAAATTCCTGTAGTATTATGGGATTCTCGAACCACATGTAAAAAAATGATAGGGAAAACCCCATTCATATTAGTTTATGGGTAAGACTTTGTCATGCCCATGGAGTATATTGTTCCTAGTATGAGAATAATTGATTTCACCGGTATGTATGATACTAGTGATGTTGAGGATAGGTTGGCATTGTTACTCCAGTTGGAAGAATATTGATTCATGGCAAGATTTAACCAACAAGTTGAAAAGGAGAGATAGAAGGATTGACACGATAGACACATAAAGAAGAAACACTTTCGATGGGGGTATTTAGTTCTCCTCTAGGGAAATAAGTTTTTGAAGCATCTTGGTAGGCTCCGAACACACTGGTTGGGTCCATATATTGTCAATTTCATTACTGAGGGGGGTGAAGTTCAGTTGAAAATTTTAAATGGGGAGCCCCTGGAAGGGTTAGTAAATGGAAGTCAGATAAAATATTACAAGGAAAGATATATTTCCCTCGACTGAATTTGTATATTATTAAGAGAAATTGTTTTTTGGATACCCCACCTTTTTCTGCTATGTCGAAATTGTCTTATGGATATATATGTTTCGGTCGAAATATTCTAAGTCACAATAGTGTATAGATATCAAAGTTGTCCTAATTTAGGTTTGTCAAAGTTAGTTGCAATAATATCCATGCTATTAAAGTCTAAAATTTGCCGGGCCTAGTATTGTGTCAAAATGTTGTTTCGCGGTGTGCTTAGTTGTAAAGTATGCAATTAATGCACATTAAGTAGCTACTTTTATTATAGAATAAGTGGAGGAATTAGTCGAAGCTTGTAATAAATAACCAAAAAGGCATGAGCATGTAAATGGATTGGCCTCCACCCTCATAATCATTGCAAATATCTAGTCATATTAACTAACCACATGATCATATAGGTTAGCCACATGCACTAATCAATTGAAAAAGGAAGTTCGTATGTCATCCAAACGCATTATGTTAAGATGTTAAAGAGTGTAGAGAAAGATATAATTGTAATAGTTTCTGAAGCTGAGTTCTGTAATTTGTGATCTACAGTGATTGAAATCAATGTGTCCATCACTAGAACTACTCAAGGATATTCCATTGAGTCCCCACCTTCTATCCTGGTAGTCAAAGAATGACCAAAACGTTTTTCAGTTCCACTACCAGTGAATCAACTAAACAAGAAAAGGACATGGAGTTGATAAACCAACTAAGAAGGACAAATGAAACCTACCCATGATACTGAAGCTTCTAGATCGGGTGTTGTGACTATGTTACCAAGGTACATTTCACAACGAAAAATGGATGCCCCACATGTGAAAATAAAAAAGGGTTCCATTCTCTGACCATGATTTGAAGAACTACACAAAGTTCAAATTAAATCAATACATGGAGTCAATACAGTTGTAGAGGGTGTAACAATTGAGTTGGTCCCAATCGAATGAGATCGAGAGTTGTAGAATTTTGATATTTTTTCATTTATGTATTTAACTCAATTTTGTTGGACCATAGACATTAATACCCATGTCAATCAATTATTAGTTTGCTTTTATTGTGGGTGTCTCTAGTTAGAGACCAATATCTTTGTCAGTTTTAACTTGATTTCTAGTATCACAGTGTTACCCAAGGTCGGGGTCAACCTGACACAATTCTTTATGGGGAAGGAGTAGGATAAGAACCTATCGACAAGGATGAAAGAAAAGTATAGCATGATAATGGAAAGGTGGGGATTCAATATATCCTCTATCACTGACCAAGTTGTCAGATTTACAGTGAAGGTATTGTCTATTAAATTTTTTAGGAAGATGAGACCGAACCAATGTACTAGAGGGGTTATATTTACATTGTAGAAATGTGGTATAGGAGTATAGATGAACTCGAAAACATTCCTCTTGAAAAAATTGTTTTTTTATTCTCATGATGCCTTGGAAAAAGTAACCCATTTACATGCTCCTTGTTATTGATTTTTATTTATTTTGTTACATGGGAAGAATCACCAAATTATCAAGGTATGGATGTCAATGTCCCTTATCGAGGGGACCAATATCATAATTTTTGGTTCATCAACAACCTCCAAAGGAAATTGAACAATAATATCAAATTTTATATGTAGGTTGATGGCATACGAACTAAGGTAGTTAAGGTGCCACAGTTGGAAGCTTCTACTATGGAGAAGTACCAAGATGTTTTGATATTTACAGTAGGGTCCCATGACATATATCTTCAAAAAAGGAGGGACCCTTAGAAGCAATGATTAACAACAAAGTTTAAGTTGAATGAAGAAGACCTAGATGCCATTATTCAGGAATGGCTAGCACAGTGGAAAATGCCTTTTAAAGATGATCATATCTCTATTGAGGAATAACCTCGATGGGAAAGTAACTTGGGAGCACATCAGAGTGGGAAATAATATGATGAAAACCCATCTAGCTCACACAATGACAATGACCAATATTGAAGTGCCACTAGGACAGATCTAGACTTGGGGGCTAAGTGTAAGGATGCTGAGCTGGAAAGGAAAGGGAAGAGCACGAAGAAAGTCATCAAAGAAACCATGGTGGGGGGGTTAACAGATGATGAATTCAACATGTTATTTGATAGGATGGCCAACATTGTAGACGAAAAATAGAATTTGGTTAATGAACGAAACACAGAGTTTTTCATGGAAGTCATCGATCTACTGCAGGTGCTTTATAAGGCCATTAAGTAGGTTCATGTCACAGTCACTCCATTAGAATATGATAAGAAGAAATTATTGAGGCAGTCAAAGGTTGGGCTATTTGACGATCGACCTGCCAAAGTAACAACGTCACAATAGGAGTATAGAGTTTAGATAGTTCTTAGAGCACTAAACTTAGGTAATGACGAAATAAATGTTGGAATATATGGTATGGGGTATGTCAACAGTGGATATGTCTTTTTTTCCAATGTTCATATTGCATAATATTTATCACAAAGAAACATAAGAAATTAAGGAACATGAGAAATTTGTCTACAATAAGATGAAAATTTCAAAAATGAGGCAACTACTTTGTGGAAGATTGGAAAAAAAAGGACCAACTGTGGCAAGAAAGGAAGTGACTAGAAGATTCTATTGAAGATACCTATCAAGGAGTTCCAAAATATGATATTATCCTGGAGATGATCTAGGAGGAAAAGATACTGAATTTAGGGAAATTCATCACTAATGTTTGACAAAAGGTTGCAGAGCTGGAGGATAATCACATTCCTAGCACACCTTGTGAAGTAGTTGAACAATGACAGACACATGTTTAGGATGTTTTTCAAGATATTAAATAATCCAATGATGACTATGAAAAGGTATATGATTAAGTCGCTTAGGATTAGGGATCCTTATTAGAGGATGTAGAGATACAATATTTTACAACTAAACTTAGTGCAGCATAAACAACTATGGATAGTCTACGGAGTTTGTTAAAAACTATGCCACCAATTTAAAGGATGAGTAAAGTTAGAGAGAGTAAAACATTACAGCTACATGTTAACAAACTAAGGATCCAACAAAAAAAAATATGACTGGGTAAAATAACTTCAAATAGAGGTTGAACAGGCCTCTGCAACTATTGGCCTAGTACATGTTGAAATTAAGAAGGATTTGGCGATGGCTAAAGCATGAAGCTCTAATAATATTACTTCTCAGGTTCTTGAGGAAGATGAAAAAATTAAGGAAGATGTAAAACGATGGGTCGAGGAAGTAAAGAAAGTCTACCAAGTCTTATATTCGAAGATAGACACACCAATAATATTAGTTTGAAGTGGCTTGGGATGAGACACATGTGGGTGTTGGGGGCATGTTGGTGTTTGTTTTAGTTATTTTGGGTACCCATTTTTTATGTTCCAGTCGAAGTGTGAATGAGGATACAAATAAGTGGTTAAGGAAAGGATCAACTTTGAATTGGTAGGTAAAAATAGAGGAAGACTAATTGTTTTGATGAAGTCCAACCAAAAAGGTAGTTTGGTGGTTAGTATTTTTGTCCACCTAAATTTATGAGATTAGGTAGTGGGCGAATACTGTAAGAAAAACATTAGAGACTACAAATATGTAATGGTTCATATATTTTGGGGTTATCAATTTTTGATAAGATAGTGAACTTTTTGTATTCTTTCGAGGAATGATATAATGATTTTGTCAAAGATTTAACTGATTTGCAAACTATGAGATTGATATTAACCTGTGTGCACATATATGATGTAAGGGAGTTTCAGAGAAATGTATGCATATTGTGTACATAGACTTGAAGCATTTGATCTATGACTCTTCATAATAAATGAGTGCTTTTGTGGTTTTCCCATCCTGAGTTTCCATGTTAAATCTTGGTGTATAATTTGCATGATGTGTGTGTAATAAATTATTATTGTTTATTAATGAATAAACCGGTAACTATAATTGAATGAATGGATAAAATGTCATTGAAATGGTTAATTGTAATGTTATGAATGTGGTTAATGTTGTGGATATTTTTGTGGATCAATGCCGTGGTTTTTGACCTGTTGGATTTAGTTTTATTGATGCTCTGTATGGCAAGGTTCCCCTTCACCACTGTGGAAATCGGGTTCCTACAATTCCCAGAGGTACTTATGGTGAGACTTAATCTTCTCTGTAGGTGTTGCTGAAAGGGATAAAATCCTTTTAGGATAGTATCTTGGGGTTTTTTGGTATGATGTAGTGTGAACCTAGGTTGTTTTAAGATTCTTCCAACATTGGAAATCATTCATGCTTTGCTAAAATGGAAAAAAAAAATTGGGAGGAAAATTCTTGTTCAAGATAGACCAAAATAGTTAAAAATAATTCCTAAGCAAAAATATCCTATCATCGTAACAACAAAAATAGGCAAGTAAAATCCAATCTTTCAACTTCGAGATTTGTTCTAATAAAGAGAAGGAATTTTAGGTTTTGACAAGCTATCAAGAAGGATGAGGACAAAATCACTATGTTTTATATTTTTGTAGTTATTTTTGAATGGATCAAATATGTTCAAGTTGGTTATGTGAAAACTACAAAGATAGACAAGTTGATTGAGGAAGCTCCAAGTAATAAAGAAAAAAAGATCATAATTTACGTGGGATAATGATATACCTTGGTACAAAGGAAGAATATATTTACCCAACTCATCCAAATTCAATATCCAAATATTAAAAGAGAATCGCAATTTCCCAATTGCAAGACATGTTCGATTTTTGAAACATGGTAAATAATACATCAATATTTTTTTTGAAGGAAATGAATTATTATATCAAAAAATATGTGATAGAATGAGACCTATGTTTTAGTGCTAGAAGTTTGAATCAGTTGCAACACCCAATCTCCTTCATCCCACAATATTCCAGATCATAAACGATAAAAAATATCAATGGATTTTATCACTAGTCTTCCAAACTCTTAAGGGATGGGTTACGTAATTGTGATCATTGTTAGATTAACCTAACATTAACCAAGTATAATCATTTTATTGGAATGTAATCCAAATATAAATCTAGTTATGTCATTGATAGGTCTATAAAAAAAATATATCGTCTACATGGGCTCCCCAAGGTTTTTGTAATCGATAAGGATCCCAAGTTGACTAGGAACTTTTGGAAGGAGTTATTATACCAGGTTGTGACAACCTTAATAATGAGTAATTCATACCACCTATAGATAGATGGAAAAATTGAAGTGCTAAATAAATTCCTTCAAGGGTACTTGATAAATTTTGTAAATGATCATTACACACAATGATATACTTGGATACATATAGAAGAATGGTGGTTTAATATGACATTCCATAGCTTGGAAAAAATTACTCTTGAATCCTTATATAGTTATCCACTACCACCAATTTGTTGAATATTGTAACTTCAAAGGATATTCTAAATGTATTTTACTAATCTAACCCAAGGGAGATGTTATTATTCCTCCATCAAGGTGTCACTATTGTAATTGATCATCATAGAGTCATGAGGTAAATCCTCCACTGTAATTTAGGTCATTAGTACCCTAATGAATAATATAAAATATTGTTTTGAGTCTTCGTAGGTGAAGTCGCCCCAGACAACTTAGTGGGGCCTACTTGTTTAGGGTAAAAGTTAGGTGTATCAAAGTGTATAAATAGAAATGTTGTGCTTCTTATTTCCACACAGATGCACTTACTTGTGTAGCGCATAGGATAGAGAGGGACAGAACAAAAAGGAGGATAATAACTCATCTGTGTTTATATTGTATACATCTTATACAGAGGAAGTTTTGCTAGGATTTCTTCCCCTTGAGAATTTCCCAGGATAAGAATTGTGTCTATATTGTGATTTTGTTTCTGTCAATGATTTTGCATATGCTAATGCTGTGAATTTGAAATGAACACTAATGATATCTAGTCTAGAATATGAAATATTAACATGGAATCAGAGTTAAATTGAATAGGACATCTTTCATAAGGAAAAACTCCATCTCCTCCCTCTCTCAAAGAAATTAAGGTTTCTACAAAAGTTGGAATTTGGAAGATCTGCTTGCATATAAATTTGTGTCTCCATGGAGTGCATATATTGAGCCCAGGATTGAAGTTTTTTGGGTGTTTGAATCTCCATAAAATACAAACCCTAGTTTGGCGCTGAACTAGAAAAATACAAAAGACTAGAACCAAAAATTATACAGAGCTGCAACCTCGCAAGTAGGATTTGAAGGGTGAAGATTAGGGATCTCTAGAAATTAGTTGGACCAACCAACTCACCTAGGTCAAGCACATCTTCTGGTAAGGTTATCATTTCATTTTGAGAAATTTCAATTTTTAGTGACCTATTGGACAAGATGGCTTCAAGCACTAAGCTTGAGGATGAATTGGAAGGCATAGAAAACTTCCTAGAATGGAAGTACATGATTAGTCTCATTCTCATATGGAATGAACTTGAAAAGTACATCAAGGATGAAATTGTAGAACCAACATAAGTTTAGAGAACCATTCAAAAAAGAGAATCAAGACACTGAGATCAGATAATGGTGGAGAATACAATTCAAAGGAATTTGAAGCATTCTGTAAGGAGGAATGAATCAAGATGGAACTAACCACTCCCTATAATACCTAATAGAAAGGTGTTGCAAAAAAAAGAATAGAACTATTATGGAAGCAGTGAAAACTATGATTTAGGACCAAGACCTCCCCATGCACCTATGGGATGAAGTAGTAAGAACAACTGTATATGTGCATAATAGATTATCTCACAGTGCTCTTGGATTCAAGAATCATGAATATATGTATACATGAAAGAATCTTGAAGTGAGCCATATCAATATATTTGGTTGTCTAGTATATGTGCATATTTCGAAAGAGAAGAGAACCCAGTTGGATCCTTCTGGAAACAAGGGAATGTTTTTTGGATACTGTGAAGTCTCCAAATCATTCAGGATATACATTTCAGGATTCCATCATATCGATATTAGTAGGGATGCAACATTTGATGAAGAGACAACTATTAAGAAATCTAGAAAGTGTCAGCTTGAATAAGTACATGAAGAGGATGTACCTCCTAGAATGGTAGAAGATGAACCCTATCCTAAAATAGTAGCATTTGAAGATCATGATATTCTAAAACCTTAGGAACCGCCTACTATGGATATCTCTCAAAAGAGAAAACATGCTTGGGTAAGAGAAATCATACAAGAAGCAGAGAGATATGGAGCTCCATAAGACTCCACAAGAACAATCAAAATATCAAATCCATATTCCTATTATGTAGCTTTGATGTGTGACATTGTAGATCAAGAACCCACCAGGTATGAGGAAGATGAACATAAGAAATATTGGTTTGAAGCAATGATGGAATAATACCAATCAATAATGAATAATGATGTTTTGCATATAGTACCCAAACTGGAAAACAAAAGTGTGGTATATTTTAAATGGATCTACAAGATAAACCATGTTGGTAATCGAAGTATTGAAAAGTACAAAGTAATATTTGTGGTTATATGATTCTCTCAAAAAGACGGGACTGATTATGAAGATACATTTTCTCCAATAGCAAGGTACACTTTCATTAGAACCATCATGGCACTTACTTCCATGATGAAGTGGGACTTACACCAGATGGATGTAAAGACATCCTTCCTTAATTGTGTGATTTAGGAAGAGGTTTAAATTGAACAACCACAACGACTTGAAGTTGAATACAGAGTGACAAATGTATGCAAGTTGAAAAATGCCATGTATGTACTAACCCAAGCTCGTAGAGATTGGTATCGTAGAATAGATAGCTTCTTGAAAAGAATGGGATTTACCAAGAGTAAAGTTGATCCTAACCTTAATATGAAGATTATTGATGATTAACCAGTCATACTATTATTGTATGTGGATGGTCTATTTCTATATAGAAATGAGAAATATATCATAGATTGCCAGAAGAAGCTAGTTGAATAATTCAACATGAAATATCATGGATTTATGCATTATTTCCTAAGACTGGAAGTGTGGCATATCTCAGAAGGAATATTTTTGAATCATGGAAAGTAGCAGTAGAAATCTTGAAAAGATTTGATATGTTGGATTGTAAATCCATGGACACAAACTTGAAGCTATTGTCTAATGACTATTGGGCCAGGAAAGAGAAAAAATTAAGAAACCAAAGAGAAAGAGGAAAAACAGGTGCACGATGGAGTAAATGTGGGTAAAGGAAGGAAAGGAAGCGCATAAGAAAAAAAGATGTGATAAGGAATGGTGTGACAAAGAAAAAACAGGCCTTGAGTTAGTGGAATATTGGTAGGTAGAATAGTAAAGGCTAGAAAGAAACACGTCAGAAGACCGTAGGAGTTCGAGTCAGTAGAATACTAAAGGATGGTTTTTGCGGCTAGTTATGACCTATACAAGCATATTGGAAGACGTTTCCGCGGCTAGTTATGGCCTTTGATTAATGTAATGAAGGACATTATTGCGGCCAATATGGCCTATAATAAATGTATGAAATACAATTTTGAGTCTACTTATGATTGTAATAACTAAGTTGTACTCAGTCGACACTACGTTGTCTTGTAATATCTATAAATAGGAAGAACCTGTTCTGTATAAGGGTTTGATTTTTTTGTTCAGAGAATATTAGAAGTATTTTGAGGATATCAGGGAGAATTATGATAGTAGAAGGTTGTTGAGCCATGGATCTACATCTGTGTGCATAGAATGTTTTGTAAAGAGTCATTCTGCAACTGAGTGCATAGATAGTACAGTAGAAGAGTCGATCTGTAGCTGAGTGCACAAATAGTAGAATAGAATACTCGATACAGGCTGTGTGCAGATCCATAGGAGTAGTTATAAGAATAAAATAGAGAGCATGAGAGAAAAAAATAGTCCAATCTAAATAGACATATCTCAAAACAGTGTACAAGTTGTAGACTGCAAGGTGCCAAAGATTTCTCATGCTGGATGAAGAGCACCTTGCTGGTTTTTACCTAGATGGGTTTCCATGTTATTTCCTATGTTGCATGAATTTTGAATGGTGAATGTTTGACAGTTAATGTTTAATGTTTGATTA
This sequence comes from Pseudotsuga menziesii, assembly GCA_001517045.1. Taxonomy (NCBI): domain Eukaryota; kingdom Viridiplantae; phylum Streptophyta; class Pinopsida; order Pinales; family Pinaceae; genus Pseudotsuga; species Pseudotsuga menziesii. The sequence continues at coordinate 750,291 of LPNX010121326.1, forward strand.
TCTTGCATTAGTTATGGTTATTACTTGAATGAATGTCATACCACTGATAAAAGAAGTGAATGAATGAATTATTAAAGAATTGTTGAGCACTGTGTATTATTTCATGTTAAAATACTGTTAAGTTGTAATACAAGAGCCAAATTGTGATTTACTATTAAGAAATCATATGCATCACACAATTGCACTAGTTTTTAAGTTTCCAAGGACAAGGTTGTGTAGCACGTTGGATGTGTCCTACCGTTGTGCCACTATCGAGTAGTAAATGAATCCATCCTTTGAATTCTGTCAAGTTCCTTGTCTATGCTCCAAGGGACTGTAATCCCACAAAAACACGGTTCTGGAAGTTACACATTAATATTTTAATGTCCCCATTCAAATAAATGCATTGAAGGACAATTCCATCAATCCTACTAGTTCCCTAGGTTTGATGGATACATTTGGAATTTTAATAAGGGACCTAATAAATTATGTTTAGACATTAGAATGGGATAAATATTTAATAATATATCTTATTAAATAAATAAAAGAGAAAATTGAAGTGGAAATGGAGCATGGAGGCACATGGAGACTATGGGGCCCACACAAGCTAGAAATTTGGACCACATGGTATCCTCCTCTTGCAATTTCAAATCCATGGGAAGCCTAAAGGTTCTTGGATGATTTATAAGGATAATACAATTGGCCATATGTATCATAGGTCGAATTGGAGAGGAAATTTAACTTACATGGGAGAGGAAGAGTCATTTTGGAGCTAGTGAGACACTTGGACTAGATTCCCTAGCTCTATGACAACAATGATGAAGATTCTATGATACCTATGATAAAAATAATTTATGAAGGATGAAATATGATATATATTATATTTAAGTTTTAAATAGAGCATCCAAGAGAGCTCTCATGTGATTTGGGGAAGATCAATGGGCTCCAACTCAAATTTTGAGAAGGTGGAAGGCTAGGAAAGGGAGGACACATGGAAAATCATGAGCACACACCCTAATTTGAATTGGATTGATTTTGTGGATGGATTAGGAACCTTAGAAGGATAATTATGTTTATAAAATACAGGAATCAACCAATATAAGGGCTTTTTATCATTTGAGAAATTGTCATTGGCGAGTTGTGAGAGCTAGTGGATGACTAGTTTTCTTGCCTTAGACAATTTCAAGGGTGAAAGATTCCCATCCAAGTTGGTGTTTGGAGAGACCAATCAGGTATTTCATGGAGATTTAATGGAGTCTTATTTTTATCTATAATCTATAGGACATCATTTGGATTCTTCTATTGCAACACTTTCTATCAACCATTTCCAGTTCTTTTGCATATTCATGCTCATGGAGGGATTACGCCTTGGGTGAGATCATGTACTCTTTGGGATATATATTCCTAATATATTTATGATTTTAATAATTTAAATATTCTATTTTATTTATTCTCAGAAATTTTCAAGTTTAAATACCCAATATTTGTATGTCAAAATGACTTTTAATGAGCAAACAATGACCATTTCCACTCTATTTTGATATATGCTATGGTAATGCTTGTTATTTCAAATGGAGGAATGTATATATGATAAATGTATGATGGATGGAATTTAATTAAATTTTATTTCAATTCTCATGTTCATTAATTAAACATTGGAATATATTTTAATCATTTTTGTTGCATTGGGGGAAGATTTGGTGCATTTTCTCGAAGGGTAAAAATTGTGATTTGGGAGCTGTTTTGGAAAGAGTCATATCATCCTGTATAAAATGAAAGATTATTCATATGAGAATGAAAAAAATTCCCTTACACATCCCCTTCCTTTGTTCATAAATTCAAGTGACTTTGGGACCATTTGAGAAGCCATTTCCGGCAATTAACCAGGGGGAATTGGAGCCCCAATTTGCTAATAAAGACTCCTAATTTGAGCATAACATTAAACAAGTTTGAAGAAGTAATTTAAGGGTAATAAAAAATCCATGAAAAAAATATTTAATTTCTAATATCATTCATGTACCTTCTGAGAAAATTTGGGAGAATTCAGGTCAATTTGGAGGTCTAGACATCAAAACTAGTTAAGGTCGAAATTGGGGAAAAAGTGACAAAATTGGTCATTTAATAAAATTCCAAAAAGGGACATTACAAGTGGTATCATATAATGGTATTTGAAACTTATTTTATTAAAAATTATTCAAATATATAATCCACCACCCATAGATCCTAAATTTGAAGGTGTTTTTGTTGAAGAAGAAGAAGTAGTAGAAGAAGAGGTACATTCTATTGAAACTATGAGTAGCGAGGGGAAGGAATACACTGATAATGGAAAGGTGGAATATATTAAACTCATAAAACCTCTATTTTATCAAATAAACAAGAGCATGAACCAATATATTATTAAAGGATTCGAATTTTTGGCTATCCAATTTGGAAGAAAATTAAGAGTAATGGGAGATAGAAGTAGTTCACAATCAGAAGAAAAGAAGACAATGGGTGACCATATTTTTCAAGAATAGGACCCCATAATAGACCCCATGAATTTCAGATCAAACCAAGGCCTACTAAATCTAAATTTATTGTACCCAAATAAGAGCCTAACATTCAACTTGAACTTGCTACAATGGTGAAAGAATGGGATAAATTGGATGAAGATTGTGAAAGAAATGTACCATTTGATCAATACTTTCTTACTGCAAACAAACTAAGAAATAAGGAAGATAATACATATCTATACGAAAAAAAATACTTAAATTGTTCCATTATTAAAGTGCCACTCCATAGTTTTGATGGTTCCTCTCAAAGTTCTGCTAACACTTGGGTGCAAAAATTAGATGTGTATTTTCAGCTGAATGCAATGGTGGAAGAAGATGCCTTAAAAATGGCCATATTGCAATTGGAAGGATATTCCAATGAATGGTGGTTCCATGGAATAAATAATTTGGGTCATTATCAGTTTAACACACATGGATAGTTTATTAACAGGGTACTAGAGATATTTGAGCAAAAATATATTGAATTGTCTCTCAAAGAACTAGGACAATTGAAGCAAGTTGGGACCCCGACTGATTATATGATGGAATTTAAAAAATTATCAGTCAAGATGGATGATGTTTCTATGGGAAGGTCATTATTTATGTTAAATTAAGGTTTGGTTGAACCCTTAAAATTTTTGGTCAATTCCCACAATCCCACTAGATTAAAAGATGCAATGAGCTTGACTAGGGATCTCCAAAATGTACTTCCTAGAACAAGATTTCCTCCCAAGCCTAACTTAAAATTTGAAACGAAGCCTTGGAAAAGAGATGAGCCTGATAAGAAGAATTTGCAAAGAGATTAAATCGAAAAGAATAAGAAATAAGGACGAAAAGGGGATGAACTTCAAAGAAAAAATTTGTGCTTCACATGCTTTCAACCATGGACACCGGGGCATAAATGCTATAAGGGAAAAGCTCAATACATAGAAGTATTTTCTTATAATGATGAGTATGAATGGGGTATGGATGAAAAAGGACACAATTAATATCAATAGGAATCATATGAGACAGAATCTGAAGAAGAAATACAAGAAGAAAATCAGCCTTCACTAGACAAAGCAAGAATAGCAGTACTTTCAGTAGTGCCTCACTATCACACTATTCTATGCAAGGGTGTGGTATTAGAGAAAAAGAGATTCAGTTTTAGTATATGGAGGAGCCACACATAAATTCATTGATGCATATATGGTGGAGAAAATTAATATACCTACTGAACCATTTGATGGCTTCACATTTGTCATTCCCAGTCACAACACAATGTAGTGCAAAACATGGGTTCCAAAGCTGCAAGTCACAATAGGTAACTATAATTTTGTTGATAGTTTTTATGTGGTTGATGTTTCTAATACTAATGTGGTTTTGGCAGTGAAATGGATGTATTCTATAGGGGAGCATACAGTAAATTATCAAATTCCTGAGATGAAATTTCAAGATTCGAAAGGTGTATTAAGGGTTGTGAGAGGGAAGCACACTTACCCAAATCAAGTAGTGACTTGCAATAGTATGATATCTATATTGAGGAATGGAGACATAAAATGGGATGATAAATATCATATCACATATACCAAGCCAAACATAAAGGTTTTTGAGCACCCAAAGGAGATAGAGAAATTATTGAAAAAGTATGAAAATGTTTTTAGAGATCTTCCACATGGTAGACCACCTGATAGGGGGGTTGAGCACAACATTGTTTTATAGGAGGGGACTCCACCCATTCATATACGAATTTACATAAATCCCAAGATATTTAGAAATGAGATTTATAATTCCATACAATAAATCTTAGATTTGGGATTCATTAGACCAAGATCTAGCCCTTATGCTTCTTCAGTAGTGTTGGTAAAGAAAAAGGATGGAACCTTGAGGATGTGTATAGATTTTAGATCTTTGAAAAAGAAGACCGTCAAGAATATGTATCCTATTCCTAGGATTGATGAGATCATGGATGAGCTATTTGGATCCAAATATTTCTCCAAAATTGACCTTAGATTAGGTTATCACTAAATTCGAATGAAGGAAGAAGATGTGCAAAAGAATACTTTTCGATGTCATTATGGTCATTTTGAGTTTATTTTTATGCCATTTGGGTTAAACAATGATCCAGCCACATTTTAAGAATGCATGCATATAATATTTTGCAAGCATCTGAGAAGGTTTTTTTTGGTCTTCTTTGATGATATTCTCATTTACAGTAAAACTTGGAAAGAGCACTTGCAGCATCTAGAGGTTGTGTTGAAAACATTGCAAGAACATTCCTTGTTTAATAAGATGTCTAAATGTGAATTTGGGATGAAGGAAATATTGTATATTGGGCACATTATTGGGAAAAAAGGAGTGAAAGTACACATGGAAAAAATCAGGGCTATTTCACAATGGCCATGACAAAAAAAATCACTGAATTAAGAGGGTTCATTGGAATATGCACCTATTATAGAAAGTTTATGAAAGGGTTATCCAAGTTGACTTCTCCACTCACTGATTTGACTAATAAGGATGCTTTAAAGTGGAATGAAGAGGCTGAAAATTCCTTTAAAAAACAGAAAGAGGTAATGAGTATTTGTCCCATACTTGCATTACCTAATTTTTCTAAGCCTTTTGTTGTTGAATGTGATGCTTCATGTGAAGGAATGGGGGTTGTCCTAAAGCAAGGCCAACGCCCTATAGCCTTTGAGAGAAGAAAGTTTCAGAATCATGCAAAAATTTACTCCATATATGACAAATAAATGTTTTCCATCATGCATGCATTTGCCAAGTTTCGACAATACTTGGTAGGAAACACGTTTGTGGTGAAAACTGACCACAATAGTCTAAGGCACTTCCTCACCCAAAAGGATCTAAATGAAAGGAAACAAGAGTGGGTAAGAAAGATCAAATATTATGATTTTTATATTGAATATGTGAAATGGAAGAATAACATTGTAGCATATGCATTATCCTGAATAACTTCTTTTTCTCTCATGTACATTGCTAAGGATTGGAAAAATATGTTACTAGTTGAATATGCCAAAGATAAATTTGCTTGTGATGTTTTATATGGAATAAAGGTGGATTATAACTATATTATTATGAATGGGATGATATATTATAAGGGAAGAAATTATTTTGTTCAATATTCAAATCTCAAGTACACATTTTTGCAAGAAGCACATGATTCCCCACTAGCTGGCCATCCAGGGATCTTCAAAACTTATAGGCAATTGAGGAAAATATTATTTTGGAAGGGTATGTAGGAAAATGTATATAAATATGTGAATTAATGTAAGGTATGTCAGAAAAACAAATCATTACTTACATTACCATCTAGTTTATTACAACCATTTCCAATTCCAAAGAAAAAATGGGACACTATCTCAATGGATTTCATCATCGGTTTTCCTAAATCTTTGGGTAAGGATTGCATATATGTAGTAGTGGATAGATTGAAAAAAAATTCTCATTTATTTTCTATCACATCATATTTTAGTTCTGCACAAGTGGCTGATTTGTTTTTCAAATAAATCTTCAGATTGCATGGGCTCCCCAAGAGCATTGTAAGTGATAGAAATAGTAGATTGATGAGTGATTTTTGGAAAGAAATTTTTATATTGGTGGGAACTCAGTTGAATCCAAGTACAATATATCATCCAAAAACTTATGGAAAAACAGAGAGGGAGAATAAATGGTTGGAAGGGTACCTAAGAAACTATTTGGGAAAGCAACAAAAAGTATGGGAAAAATGGCTACACTTGGGTGAGTTTTGCTACAACACAACTTTTCATATGTGAATAGGGATGCATCATTTAAAATAATTATATGGATATAATGGAATTACCTTTTTTGAGATGATATTTTTTTATAGTAGAGCTCCAAAAGCTAAATATTGGGTGGAAGAGAGCCAAGGAATTTTAAAGCTATTGAAAGACAATTTGCAGGTTGCCCAAAATCAACAAAAAGAATATGCAGGTAAACATAGAGAAGAAAGGAACTTTAGGTTAATGATTTAGTATATTTTAGTATGCATCCATAAAAACAAATATATATAAAAAATAATGAGCAGAAAATCTAAAACCAAGATACTATGGCCCATACAAGAAAGTTCAGAAGATTGGGGAAGTAGCATATGAATTGGAACTTCCAGAAGGGAGTAAAATCCATAATGTCTTTCATGTTTCTTCTCTCAAAAATGATATTGGTCAGAAAATTTTCACTTCATAAATAATTCCTCCTTTGGATGATGAAGGTCACCTCACACTTGTTCCGGAAAATATTTTGAAGACAAGGGAAACGAGATTGAGAAGTAGAATTATCAAAGAATACTTAGTACAATGGAAGGATCTACCAAGTGAAGATGCCACATGGGAAGAGGATAATATTTTTAAGAATAAAAATATGAAATTTATTGATGACAAGTGATATTGTGTGGGGAGGACTATAATGTCCCCATTCAAATAAATGCATAGCAGGATAATTCCATCAATCCTACTAGTTCCCTAGGTTAGGTGGATACATTTGGAATTTTAATAAGAGAGACAATAAATTATGTTTATACATTATAATGGGATAAATATTTAATAATGTATCTTATTAAATAAATAAAAGATAAAATTGAAGTGGAAATGGAGAATGGAGATACATGGAGACTATGGGGCCCACACAAGCTATAAATTTGGACCACATGGGATCCTCCTCTTGCAATTTTGAATCCATGGGAAGCCTAAAAGTTATTGGATGATTTAGAATGATAATACAATTATAAATATGCATCATATTTCTAATTTGGGAGTAAATGTAACTTACATGGAAGAGGAAGAGTCGTTTTGGAGCTAGTGAGACACTTGGACTAGATTCCCTAGCTCTATGACAACAATGATGAAGATGCTATGAAACCTATGACACAAATCATATATGAAGGATAAAATATGACATATATGAAATGTTAGGTATAAATATATCATCCAATATATATCTCATGTGATATGGGGAATCTCAATGGGCTCCAACGCGAATTTGGGGAAGGTGGAAGGCTAGGGAAGGGAGGACACATGGAAAATCATGTGCACACACCTTAATTCAAATTGGCTTGAGTTTGTGGATCGATTGAGAATGTTATAAGTCTAAGGATGTTTATAAAATACATTAATAAACCAATATAATTTCTTTTTATCATTTTATAAATTGTCATTTGTGAGTTGTGAGAGCTAGTGGATGACTAGTTTTCTTGCCTTAACAAATTCCGAGGGTGAAAGATTCCCATCCAAGTTGGTTTGTAGAGAGGAAACTCAGGTATTTCATGTAGAATTAGTGGAGTCTTTTTTTCAGGTGTAATATATGTGAAAGCATGTGGATTCTTCTATTGCAGTACTCTATATCAACCGTTTCCAGTTTTCTTTGCATATTCATGGTCATGGAGGGATTGCACCTTGGGTAAGATCATGCACTCTTTGGGAGAGATATTCCTGATATATTTATTATTGTAATAAATTAAATATTATTTTTTATTAATTCTCACAAATTTTCAAGTCGAAATACCCAATATTTGTATGTCAAAATGACTTTTAATGAGCAAACAATGACCATTTCCACTCTATTTTGATATATGCTATGGTAATGCTTATTATTTCGAATGGAGGAATGTATATATGATAAATGTATGATTAATGGACTGTAATTAATTTTTATTTCAAGTCTCATATTCAATAGTTAAGCATTGGAAGCCATTTTACTCATTTTTATTGCATTGGGAGAAGATTTGGTGCATTTTCCCCAAGGGTCGAAATTGTGATTTTGGAGCTGTTTTTGAAAGAGTCATATCAGCATGTATAAACTGAAACACATTGAATATGAGAATTTAAAATTTTTCTTAACAAATCCCCTTCCTATTTTCATAAATTTGAGTGACTTTGGGACCATTTGGGAAGCCATTTTCGGCAATTACCTAGGGGGAATTGGAGCCCCAATTTGCTAGTAAAGACTCCTACTTTGAATAGAACATTAAAAAAGTTTGAAGAAGTAATTGGGGGATCATGAAACATCCATGAAAATAATATTTCATTTATAATATCATTCATGTACATTTTGAGAAAATTTGGGAGCATTTGGGTCAATTTGGAGGTCTAGACATCAAAACTAGTTAAGGTGAAATTGGGGAAAAAGTAAAAAAAAATGGTCATTTAATAAAATTTAAAAAAGGGACATTACATAGATATCATAGGTGAGACCATGCCTACCTCATAGGTGTTTTCATCTGAGCTTTCTTTGTTGGGTCAATGTCTTTGGGTGTTTTTTTGGTTTCGTGGGTCAGTTGAACCTGGGTCGCGAGAGTGGGGAAAAGTAGGCCAACAAATGGTTTTGTTGCCGGGAAATTAATCATTTGAGTCAAGGGAAATGCTGTGGAATTCAGAAAAGAAGGAAATCAAGGATTGGATAGATTCCAAGACATTAGAATTTGCTCAATAAGAGAGCGCAATATCATGGTTGAGTGTAGAAAATGGGTTGGACCGATACATAAACTCAGATATTCATGAGATATTCTTTGTAGAGTTTCCTATTGTGTTGCATGAGTGATTGTCTAGATTGGAAACTCGGCAGACAAATTTCCAGAGAAGAGAAGCAGTCAAGTGGAGTGCCCAGTTGATTTGCGAACTAACCAGTGTAAGTAACCCCATCTCTAGAGTTGTTGATTTTTGGGTTGAACTAGTAAGAACCCCACATAAGACCCTTGATGAGATTTGAATCGCGATGATTTGTGATTTCAGAAACTTAAATCTGAGTCATAGTGCATAACTGGGATCCATGAGATAAATTAGTTACTGATGGAATCCGTATGGGATTTTGATCAGCGGTTTAAAACTTTGATGGCGAAAGTTAGTTTCCAAATGTCGGATGTGTTGCATAAGGAGTGGTTTATTGCTATGCTATTACCACACATCTAATATCCTTTGATGTAATAAAATATTGTGTCACAGATGAAAGAGCTAGAACTAGTGATGAAGTTGGAATCCTCACCAATCAGATATGGTGGCATAGGAATGATGCAAATTCATTCACACTTGGCTAATATAATGGTACATATTTAGGATATCAAGAAGGGAAAAGAATCCCAAGAGGACTTGTCATGCACAAGATGTCGAATGGATGGACACACCAAGGATAATTTTCCATCATACATGAAATATATCTCATCATGTGCACCAAATCCATTGAGTACCCATGCAATACCATGGTGTTCAATATTCTAGACTAGAGGGCATCGCGACAAGGCTTGTTTATACTTGCAGATGATTGTAAGTACCCCAACCAGCCTTTTCTGTAAATTTTTTAAATCAGTAGGGCATTGTGAGAAGGATTGCAAAGCATATCAGCTCCTAAAGGAGAAGACATTAGACACATACTTGATGAAGAACGATTGGCAGGCTCAGGTTGAACAGGTGCAAATGCACTCAGATACAGAATGAACCCAAGGAAGATGAACGATGCATGCTTGCACAATCCATTTCCAACACCATTTACAAATGAAGTACTAGAAAGTGTGAAGGGAAGGAGATGTATTCATTCATTGATGGCTTCTCTAGCTACCACCAAGTAAGAATTGCAAAGGAGGATCGACACAAAATGACCTTTTCCATATAATAGGGATGCTACCAATATACGATAATTCCATTTGGACTCAAGAATGCACCTGGTATTTTTTCTAGAATAGTAGTTTCTGCTTTTAAATGTTTCATACATAAAATTTTTGAGGTCTAATTTGATGATTGGAATATGTTTGGTCTAGTAAGAGACCATATTAAGAGTCTGTGCATGATGTTGGGCCGCTGTTGCTAGTATCATATCATTCTTAATTCAACAAAATGTATTTTTTGTGCACCATTTGGTGTACTATTGGGACATGTCGTGTGTCACGATGAAATTTTGGTTGACCCAATGAAAGTTGAAATTATCCTTGACTTTCCACCATGAACATCAGTCATGCAACTTAGATCCGTGTTAGGATACATAGGCTATTACAAGAAATTTATCAGGGGATATGCCGAGATAATTGTACCTCTAGAGAAACAGTTGAATAAAGATGTGAAGTTTTAGTGGACAGAAGCTTGTCAAGAAAGATTAGACAAATTAAAGAACAAGATGGCCACCACGCCAATATTGGTATTTCATAAATGGAAGAAGTAATTCCATGTTCATGTCGACGTGTCGTCTGTCGTACTCGACATAGTCTTGACACAATCGGGTGAGGGTGTGCTTGAACACCCTATTTATTTTTCTAGAAGAAAACTCTTGACGACAGAGAAAAATTACACAACGATAGAGAGAGAAGGCCTCTCCATGGTTTATGCAATACATAAGTTCCAACACTACTTATTGGGTGGAAATTTTAAAATGTACATTGATAATTTGACATTAAAATACCTGGTCAACAAGCTAGTGTTGGGGGGGATATTGTTAAATTTTCATATGCTTATCTAATACACCAGTATTTCATTTCATTTTCATAATAAAAGCATATAAGCAGGATCACTAAAAGAAACAGAATCACAAGAACAACACATATTTATCCTGGGAAAACCCTAAAGGGAAAAAACCCAGCAAAAGCTTCCTCAATATAGATGCCCAAAAAGATAAAATGTAAAACCAACAAGGAGATTAAGGCCTGATCCTCCTCCTTCTCCAGCTCCTTCTCTCTCTCCACTAATGTGCTACACAAGTGAGAGTGTGTGCTCCAAATGAGGAGTGCTACACCTCTATTTATATTCATTTGTTCACTTAAGTTAACTCATCTGACATGTAGGCTCGAGTTACACATGTAGGCTCAAGTAACCACACTGGGGTGCTAATGACCCACCTTTATAATTAGAGGGGACTACCTCATGACTCTTATT